>CABHPP010129542.1:6513-47829 GCA_902168425.1 Peromyscus attwateri
CTTTCTTTCTTTCTTTCTTTCTTTCTTTCTTTCTTTCTTTCTTTCTTCTTTCTTTCTCTTTCTCTCCCTTTCTTCCTTCCCTCCCTCCCTCCTTGTGTTGGTGGTGGTAGAACAGTTGTTTTTCCTTTTGTTTTGTTTTTTTTGAAGCAGGATTTCTCTGTGTAGTTCCTGGCTGTCCTGGAACTCACTCTGTAGACCAGGCTGGCCTTAAACTCAGAGATCCACCTGCCTCTGCCTCCCAAGTGCTGGGATTGAAGGTGTGCACCACCACGCCTGACTGAAGAGATAGGCTTTTTAATAGAACAAGCAGCCAGCACAGAGGCCCTGGGGCCAGATCATGTCCAAATCACAACAGCAAAGGGGTGAATAATAGCAATCAGATCCAAGGTCATATGGGATCTTAGGGACACTTTGTCTTCTCTGTAAGTGACACAGAGCCCTGTACAGAGGAGGGATACAGTCTGACCAAGTTTTTTAAGCTACTGTTTTGTCAGCATTAAGATCACTTGACTCTGGTCTTTAATGCCCTCTTTAGTGAGTCTGTGACCAATAGGCCTGAGGGCTCCATTTCAGAGGCATGGCCCAGGCCTTGGAAAAATAGAATGATAATGATGTCAGCAAGAAATGCTTATTAAAGGCTGGGCGGCAGTGGTGCACGCCTTTAATCCCAGCACTCCGGAGGCAGAGGCAGGCAGATCTCTGTGAGTTTGAGGCCAGCCTGGTCTACAGAGCGAGATCCAGGAAAGGCACCAAAACGACACAGAGAGAAATACTGTCCTGAAAAACCAAAAAAAAAAAAAAAAAAAAAAGAAAAGAAAGAAAAGAAATACTTATTGAACATGTGCTAAACTGTCCACTACCATGATCTCATTTAAACCCCCAGAAATCTTAGAAATAGATATTTTCTCCCACTTACAGATGGGGGCACTGAGGCACAGAGTGAGTTCTTAAGTTGTCAAGGTTAGTGGAAGAGTTCAAGTTTGGCTTTAACCTCTTATAATATCCTCCGGGTCTGGATAGCGCTTCATTTCAGAGTGTCCCGTCCATCCTAGTGAGCAGTGTCCTTGAGAGGAAGCAAATGGTGTGCTTTTGGTTCAGAGACATGTTAGCATGTGGTAAGTTTCAACAAATGCCCCCCACCCCCCACTGGAACTGTGCCAAAGGCTTTCCCGCCTTGTCCTATATACTATCACAAAATCCTGTGAGGTGTATACAGCTGTCACTCTGTGTGCACCGGTCCCACATCCACAGATCAACTGACTGTACATTGAAAATATTTGGGGAAAATTGCATTGGAACAGAAGATATAAGGATGTATTTTTGTCATTTACCAAACAATGTGCTAAAATAACCATTTACATGGCATTTGCCTTGCATTCGGTTGTACGTAGTCTAGAGAGGACTTAAGGTCTCTGGGAGGATTGTATGGATGATATGGAAGTATTGCGCCATGCTGCAGAAGAGACTTGAACACTGTGGATTTTGGTATTCTCAGAGGGTCCCAGAGCCAAGTCACCATGGACACAGAAGGATGACTGGACCATTACTAGACCCACTCCTGAGGGAAGAGAGCTTTGCAGCTTTTCGTAGCCTCCTCCCATTAACCCTGACTGAGCCCATCCCTGGGCTGACTCCACAGGCGCCTCTCCTCCAGCCATGCCTGCCGGACTGTAGGAAACTGAGGGAGTCCCTCCTGTGTCCCTTTCCTCCTCCAAGTTCTTAGCACTTCCTGACAGACTACACAGTTTTCCGAGTGATTATTCTCAGTGTTTATTAACCAAATACTAAAGACAATGTTGGACTGTAGATTCCACTGCGATATAAATTCCGGGAAGACAGACATCTTGTCTGCTGTTCTCTCCCTGAAGAGCTCCAAGTACCGAGAATGGCCCCAGGCCCACACTGCTTCTCAAGAACGTTTAAGTAAATCAGATAAGTAATTGCTATGCTGACATCCACTGTGTCTAAAGAGTTACATTTTCACTTCAGAATTCGGAAACCAGGGGAAAGCAGACAGCATCTCTTTACTGCTTTCATGCTCTTGGCTTCTGGGGTGGTTCATTTTGATTGTGAATTTGGATTGCCTAGGAGATGGGCAAGGTACACCTCTGGGTGTGTCTATGACACTATTTTCAGAGAGAATTAACTAATGCTGGATGTGAGTGGAGCCTTCCCACAGTTTGAGGACCAGGATAGAGTAAACAGGGGGAAGTGGGGGACACAGTCCAGTGTCAGCAGTCCCCCTTTCTGCTTCTTGTCTGCTGTGTCCTGTAAGTTGTTCCCTCATACCTTCCCCTCCAGGACAGACTGGGCCTTCTGAAACTGTGAGCCAGAGCAAGTTATTCCTTCCCTTGGTTCATGGGTGTGTGTGTGTGTGTGTGTGTGTGTGTGTGTGTGTGCTTGTGAGTGCATGAGTATGCATGTGTATGTGTACTTATAAGTGCGTGTGTATGTGTATATATAGATATGTGTGTATGTGTGCTTGTGTGTGTATGTGTGTGCATGTGTGCTTGTGAGTACATGAGTGTGCATGTGTACTTGTGAGTGCATGTGTATGTGTATATATATATGTGTGTGTGTGTATGTGTGCTTGTGTGTGTGTGTGCTTGTGAATGCATGTGTGTGCTTGTGAATGCATGTGTGTGCTTGTGAGTGCATGTGTATGTATTTGTGTATCTGTATGTGCTTGTGTGTGTGTGTGCTTGTGAGTGCATGAGTGTGTATATGTGTGTGTGCTTGTGAGTGTGTGTGTGTGCTTGTAAGTGCATGTGTATGTATGTGTGTATCTGTGTGTGCTTGTGTGTATGTGTGCTTGGGAGTGCATGAGTGTGTATGTATGTGTGTATGCTTGTGAGTGCGCGTGTGTGTGTGTGTGTGTGTGTGTGTGTGTGTGTGTTGTGTGTGTGTGTGTGTTGTCACAGGAATGCAAACAAAACCAGTACATCTTCTGGTAAAGGTTTTGGAAACCCTCTCTTGGGTTTGTCGTAGTAGATTTGTTCTTACTGGCCTCCCTTATCACACTTCAGGATGTGTCTCAGACACAGAGGTTTGGTGCCTTGTTAAGTGATGACATTTCTAAGCATTCATTTTCATTATATGAACTTATCTCTTATTCCCCGTTCTTTCCCTCATGCGGTGCCATGACCCCAGAACTGTTTTAGGATGGACTTTGAGGAAAAGTCTCTCCTATTTGTTGAGGACTTTACCTTATTCTCAGCCCTATCTAGGAATATGCCAATTCATCTAGGCCACAAACGACAGTGTGTTACTGGAGGACCATTCCGCATCTCTTCACCCTCAGTTTACAAAATAGGAACTGCAAAATATGGAATGTCAGAGCTGCAATGGATGTCAAAGGCATCCACTGGATCCCATTGGATCCCATTGGATCCCAAAGCTATAAACTCAGATATCTTCCAAGTCCTGTAAGACAAAGTAAATACAATGTCACCTTAGGCTACTAGTGACTGACTGGAAGATGCTGAAGCAAAGGAAAGCAGCCAGCTACTTACCTCCCCCTTCTGAGTTAACACTGGGCGACTCTTAGCCAGTGCTTGCTGAGCAACAGACCTCTGCAGACCAGCATGGCATGACCTGCTGTTCTCCAGTTACTTTCTTGATTACTGTCCAGGGCACTGTTTTGCACAGGAGGAAACTGAGGCCAGTGGGGAACTTGAATTGTCAGATGGACGGCAATCATTGATGTCTGCCCCATGCGGCTCACGGTGGGTGGGACCCAAGCTGAGACACAGGTGGGAGGAGCCAGGCCACTGGAAAGGCCGCTGGCTTGCTGGGAAGGGAAGTTACTGCCTTTCCACTCACTTTCGCGCTTGCTCCCATGGCATTCTGTGTTAGGAATTCACTTTCCCTTCACAGCAAGTTGGACACAAGTTAGTTTGCCTGCGCTGCCCATAGAAACTGAGGCTTGGCTCAGTGAGGATGCCAGAGAGCTGAGGGCCTAATGAAGTCCCAACAGGAAGCTGATGGCAGGTTTGGTGACAGAGCCTGATGTGCTTGTCCCAGAAGCCAGCCTTTGCAGCCAAGCACAGCCCAGTTTCCCTCTCCAGCTCCGGCACCTACTGCCCTTGGGCATGTGTATTATTAGTTACCTTTCCATTACTGGGATAAAACACCATGGCCAAAAGCAACTTACGGAAGAAAGAGTTTCTTTTGCTTGTAGGGTTCCAGAGGGATAAGAGTCCATCGTGGTGGGGAGGTATGGCAACAAGCAGCAGACAGGATGGCAGGAACAGGAAGCTGAGAGCTCACATCTTCAACTGTAAACAGGAAGCAGGGAGGATGAACTGGAAGGAGGCCAAGGCTATAACTCTCAAAGCCCACCCCCAGTGACATATACTTCCTCCAGAAAGTCCACACCACCTTCCCAAACAGCACCACCAACTGGGGAGCTACTAATCCAATACCTGAGCCTATGGAGGTCATTCTCATCCATACCACCATAGGGCATCACTTCACCTGTCCTTGGGAGCACGCACTGACTGGTGAGGCGACTGTGGATGGAACCATCTCCATGGCCTGGTGTGGTGGTTTTGCTTTTGATTCCTGTTGTCAGCGGCTGACACCTCCCTCCAAATGCAGCACCCCGAGTTCCACTCAGAGCTGTGCAAGTACCCTGCTCAAATGCCCATCTGTGGAGAGCCAAAGCTTTTGTGCTCTCAGTCTCCATTCCTGATGACTGTAATGAGAATTCAGGTCTGGGAACGCAGAAATAGTCTCCAAAGTGTGTAGGCAAGCCAGTCAGCACACCGCCCCATTTCTAGTGACTTGCCTCAGAGCTTGTGTATACCAGATGCCCCAGGCTGGGTTGGCATCCAGGTGCAGTGCTGAGCTCCTCAACTGAGGGATAGATTTTCCTTAGAAGTCATTCTAGACCTCAGCTTTGTAAAGCTCCCCAGAGTTGATTTGTATGCAGGACACAAATTCAGACATGGATCTCAATTTTATGCAATAGGCCTATCAGTATTCCCCTCCAGTTCATACCCTATGTGTTTATTTACGTGCATGTGAGTCATTGTGCCTGCATGTATGCAGATGTGGGCGCTATAATTTGAATATAGGTGGTGTTCCCAAAATAGCTCTGTTAGTGGGAACTATGAACTTTTAAAAGGCAGTGCCTTGGGGAAGTTCTTGGGTTAAGAAGGATGTGACAGTCTGCCCTGAGACACCTTCCCACCATTGCCAACTAGTGCCTTCACCTGAGGCCCAAACCAAGACAACTGCCTCATTCAGTTAGAACCTCCAGAACCATGAGCAAAACAAACCCTTTTCTCTTATAAGGAAATTGCCACATGCATTTAGTTGTAGTAGCGTGATGCTGACTAATACTGCTGGTATCAGACAGTATTAGAAAGACAGCGGTAGCAACAGAGAATCTGTTCCAGAGGGCTTCTCATTGCAGATGCTTCCATCACTGTCTTAGTACTTCTCTATTGCTGTGAAGAGACACCATGACCAAGGCAACTTACAAAGAAAACGTTTATCAGAGATCACGGTTTCAGAGGGTCGGGCCCTCGTGACCGCCATGGTGGGAAGCATGGCAGCAGGCAGGCATGGTGCTGGAGAAGTACCTAAGAGCTTCCAGCCTGATCTCCAAGAGATCTCCAGAGAGAAAGAGCTAACTGGGAATAGCGTGGCCTTTTGAAACCTCAAAGCTCTCCCCCAGGGGCATACCTCCTCCAAGGTCCCACCTCCTATTTCTGCCCAAATAGTTCCAGCAACTGAGGAGTAAGTAAGTATTCAGATATATGAGCCTCTGGGGACCTTTCTTATTCAAACCACCACAATCTCCAAAAGCAAGTGCTCAGAGAAAGGGTTGGGGAAGCTATGTTAGATCAGCATTTACAGAAATAACTTAAGAGTATGGCTACAGATGCTGACCTGCTCCTCTCATACATACAGTAGGTACGTGTTGTAAGAGGCATTTCTCAAGAACTCTGCAGCGTCAGGTGTTGCTATTGTCTCAATTAATCTTCACTACATAGCCAACGAGGCAGGGACCACATCACCACCATGATGGACACAATAAATTTAGCTCTCTTCCTCCATGAAGTTTCTCAGATTTCTTACCTCTTCCGTCCAGTCCACCCTTTCCCACCGTGATCTTCCCTTCTCAGAATAACTGTTGTGTCCTAGCCTAACACCCACAGAGTTTGGTTAGGACAACCATACTTTTTCTTCCATCCAGTTTCCTAACTGTTGTCTCTGCCCAGCAGTAACAGAGTGGAGTGGTTTCAGCTGAGCTCATCTGGTCCGCAAATCCTAAAATATTGACTCTCTGGTCCCGTTGCAGAAATGTTTGCTGACCTCTAGTTTAGTTCTCACTCTGGATCATAAGCTTCTGCAAACTGCAGTGTTTGTTCGTTGTCATCCAATACCACTGTTTATCTTGCTTTCTGAGACGTGTGGGGAAAGAGTTTCATTTTCTCCTCCCTTTAACCCGAGCTCTCAGGACCTGCTGGGTTCTCCTAGAGCAAGCTATCTTGATTTCTCCAGCTAGTAGCATACACAATAGCTTCCAACCAGTATGTGATGTGTTGGGTCGATGTGTGTTTTACCCAGTTAACTGGGAGAGAAACCTTCTCTGGGCACACTAGCCTGTGAAGTCAGAGCAGAGCCTGGCACTTCCTGCCTGTGTCTCCCCAGAGAAATTCTTTCCCTCTAAACAGAAAGCCGGCCTGCCTGTCCTTGGCCGGCAGACAACCTCCGAGCTGACTCATTACCCCAGATCCTGCTGTAGCCTGGCGACTAGGGGCTATCTTTAATTCCCACCCAAGTGGAAGCAATACCAATGATGACGTCAGCTTCTCAGGCCACCCACTAAGGCTCTTCTGCCAATCTTGTTTCCAACAGACCACAATTAGTCCTCTGGAGAATGCTATCGAAACCATGTCCACGGCCAATGAGAAGATCCTGATGATGATAAACCAGTACCAGAGTGATGAGAGCCTTCCCATCAACCCACTCTCTATGCTCCTCAATGGGATCGTGGACCCTGCAGTCATGGGAGGCTTTGCCAAGTATGAGAAGGTGAGGGACCTTGGAGCTTATCCTCCTGTACCTGTCCTTGCTTGATCCCACACAGATACTCAGCTTGGTTGGACATCAGGTTCCAACCTGACCTCCCATCTCCTTCCCATCCTGGACACACAAGAAGCAATTTCTCAAGGGTGTCCAGTCCCCTAGCACCTCTGTTGAAAGACTTAGAGGTGACCACAAACCATGACTTTTGGCCAACCCACCTCTTCCATAGAGGATTTGATATAACGTAGACACAGGGGAAAGAAAGGAACCCAGAATGCGAACATGCAGAAATCTGGGAGCCCAATTCCATGGGCAGAGGCATAACCTAGACATGTAAGTTACAGGGTCCCCTCAAGAAGCCCCACACATTTGAGCCTGAGGTTGTATATTTGGCCCTCCTGGTGTAGGTGGCCAAAAGAAAATACCATCAATTATTTGAGCCCTAGTAGCCCCTATTGGATACGCCAGTGTACCAACAGGAAGGCATGCTTTCCCTAGCATGGCATAGAACAGAAAGCCTGAGCTAGCTTTCGGTTCACAGACCCTGAATGAGGAATGAGCTCTTTCCTACAAAGCCTCACTGCACATCCCCCGTCCTTTACCATTCCCTGATGCAAAGGCAAGAATACCTCAGTGTACACCCGTTCAGAGAGTGTGACTCCCCTCACCCAGCCAGTCCTTTTGTCTACCCTGACACCTCTGTGCTCACACTCTTCTCAGCCTTCAGAGGTGCTGCAATATGTCCTTGCAGAGTGTGCACACAAGCAGGATGGGAACTCTGAAACGAGGAGACTGGAGGAATGGAGGAACCATGAGGGATTCTGGGAGGCAGGCTTGAACAAACACCAGGGTAAATTCCTTACTCAGCTCTCTTCCACCAGCAATGATCTCCAGGAGCCCCAGGATCCCTCGAAGGCTCCCTAACACAGAAATCCCTACCCTGAACCCCACCCAACTCAAGCCCCCAGAGTTTTTGTTCAGTAGAACCTCATTAGGACTGGAGAATGTGTCAAGTTCCCAGTTCAAAACAGTTTCCAGGGGAGCTGCTCTGGTGGTCCTGGCACCCCCCTCCCCCTTTGGCAGTGCTCCCCTGGAGTTTGCAGCCTGCTTCCAGTGGGTGCTGATCTGAGTGAGCCTCCATAAAGAAAAAGAAAGCAGTGTCAGATACGGCAAGGTCCACCCCAATGCCAGGGACCTCGAAACTTCTCTCACATCACGCTTTGTCTCAACACCAGAGATGGATCATGTGTCCCACCTGAGAAACAGGAAAACTTAAGTCCCCACCTGTCCCCCACAGGCCTTCTTCACTGAAGAGTACAGCAGGGAGCACCCGGAGGACCAGGACAAGTTGAGCCGCCTCAAGGACTTGATCGCATGGCAGGTAAGCCTAGCTGGGTATGGGAGCATCCATCCAGGTCCCTTCCTTGCCCCAGTTCTCTGGCCCTCAGCTCACCTGGCCTGGCCTCACTCCACATGACCTTATGACCTTCCGTTACTCCTCACCTCTGACTCCTCTTCTGATGCTGGATTACACCCAAGCAGGCTTACCAGGACACAGATTTGGAGCACCTTACCCTTGGGTGCTGTGTAGTGCCAGCCAGCAATGGATGCTGTGCCGGAGGTGGTTGAGATTGCTTTCTTTGATGTTAAATTCAGGAGGTAGCTTTTCACAGCGGGGCTCAAATGAAAACCACCCCCCCACACACACACATCCACCACCAACCCCAGCTTGTGCCAATCAGACAATAGAAGACTTGCCCCCCCCCCCCCACACACACACCACCTTCCTTGTGAGGCTGACCCAGTTTGTTGCAGATAGTGCACAGATGGATATCGGGTTCTGCAAATAATTGAGGTCTGTGTTGGGCTGGCTCGCGGTCAAAGGGTCCACATCTGCCTATCTGCCTAGCTCAAAGGGTCCACATCTGCCTAGCTCAAAGGGTCCACATCTGCCTAGCTCGGCCAGATTTGGGCCTGAGGACTTGTGATTTGTCTACCTCCCTGTCCATTGTCTTGTTGCTTTCTTCTCCTGGCCCACTCTTCCGCCGCCCCACCTCCTTCTGTGCATCTGCCTGCTGCTCCTAGAAGCGCTTTCTTCTTCCCTCTGTCATTTGCCTCTCTCTGCCTCCCACGCCCTCACATCTCCCTCCTCTCTCTGCTCTCCCTTTCTCTTTTATTTCTCTCTCCTTTGTCCAAAGAAGAACTAACCAGACCCTTCCTGCTCCAGCCCTGTGACAGACAGCCTCCTCAGACACCTGCCCTGTCTGGGTTCTGTGCAGATGGTGCACGGATGGCTATAGAAGAGTGAGCTGGGGAGGAGGGAGCAGGCGCCTGGGCCAGGAGTAGCAGTCTACAGGCTGCCCATCCCCTCCTCCTCCCTCCTTGCCAGTCACCATGCAAAGAGAAGTGTGCTTTCCCTGGTAGGGAGTTTGGTTACTCCAGGGAAATCAGGGACTGAGAAGCATTGGGTGCAGACTCTTCTTAAAATAAGTATTCCTAATTCAGGTCCTTCTCTGCCTCTGCCAATTTATGCAAAGTGGGACTTTAAAAATGAAATGCTGAGCGAGCACTGCAGACATACTTTTCCTGAATGCATTAGGTGTGTCTGGAATTTTCTCTCCCCTTTCCACTCCGCGCTACCCATGAAAGCTCAGTTCTTTCCATCTTTCTGGGACCACCTGTATCCTTTAATATTCAAACAATAGCACATCCTTCACCACCCTGATCTGAGAAGCAGGAAGGCCAGCTGAGTGGGTCCTTTCCCTGAGTACTTCTGGGGCATCCAGGGAGGACGACCAGGTTACACATATTGACTTTGTGGTTGGTGTCTTAGTTTGTGCCGTTGCCAGGACTCTGTCGGGCACTACTTCTCATCTGGTTACAGTTCTCCATGCTGAATCTACTGCCTTCAGAGGATGGAGCTTAGCCTTGTAGAGCAGTTAATGCAGGCTACACCTTCTAAGAACATTCCACCCCAGCCTTGGAGCTATTTAGAAGGGCTCCAAATAGATGAAAGCAGCAAGCATTAGAAGCCGCTGCCTCTAAGATTATGAGGAACATTCATGCAGCGCCCCCTAGTGCCCACCTTCACCATAGCATGCCCATGGCTCCCAAGGCCACAGGTTTCAGAGGCCCTTTAATCCCAAAGGAAAGTGCACTAGGCTCTGTCCCTCCCGCTCTGCCCAGGTTTACTAACTATGGCATGTGCATTCGAATAGTGCAGTCCTGCTGTGCGGGCACAGTGCATTCAAATAGTGCAGTCCTGCTGTGCGGGCACAGTGCTGTTCCCATCAAATCAGCTTGCATGTTTCCCTTCCATCCACCCTCAGTGCCCTTGTTTACTGGGTCCCCACTGGGTCCCAGGCACAGTGCCAGGTAACACAGAAATAGTGATGGGCAAACTTGAGCCTGTCCATTGGAGCTTAACTCCAGGGAGGGCATTGTTTTGCAAGGCTAC
Source organism: Peromyscus attwateri (assembly GCA_902168425.1). Classification (NCBI taxonomy): domain Eukaryota; kingdom Metazoa; phylum Chordata; class Mammalia; order Rodentia; family Cricetidae; genus Peromyscus; species Peromyscus attwateri. Next base: position 17,012 of record CABHPP010129542.1, read on the forward strand.
ACACACTTTGGGATTTTTCTCAATACTTGAGAACCTTTGACATTAAAAGGAAATGGTCTTACCAAACCCAAGAAAGCCGAAGCTTCCAATGGGCAGCTCGTGTCAGAATTTGTAGATTTCAAGATTGGAATCTTTCTAGATTGTACTCTTTCTATGTGTTTTGTTCTTTGTAAAAAGATTTTATTACATGGGACAATATCTACAGTACATTATTCTCTCAAGCTTTTTTGCTGCAAAACATTACATGTAGGAAACTTCATACAAATATACATGGTTCTTTGGTTTATCATCAAGCATCCACGGACATGACCTCTCACCTATATGCAATTGGCTAATTCTGGCACCCCAAGCCTGTCTTACATAGTCCTGTAGACAACATCACCACCCCTCCCCAAGGCTGACCACTTTCCTGCTTTTATAGAAATCATTTCATAGTTTTTTAAAAATAGTGTTCCACTCTCCAAGCACACATTCCTAGGCATCACCATTTGCCCTGGATTCCTGCTGACCTACATATTATCGGAACCACCACGTACAGTCATTTGTGTCAGTTAGGCTTGTAAAATTTGTCCATTTTGTTGTAGCTCACTATCATGTATTCATGCTGTCTAGAAGTCTATAGAGATAGATCATATAATGATACCAAATGCATTAATTTTTCTGCTGTCATAGAATTAGGTTGGTTTCAATTTGAGGCTTTTGGCTGTGTCTTTGTTGGGTGTGTTTAGACCTGGAAATGCTTGCTCTTAACATAGGGGGAAATGTAGCTTTAGAAGATATCACTTCATTTCTATCAGCAAAGGTTTATTCAACCAACATCATATAAATAGAATATGCGATATATACTGTTATGTGTTTAGCTTCTTTTGCACAATATGGTGTCCTTAAAGTCCACCATGTTGCTGCATATATCAGAGGTTTGACTTTTTTGCCCCGTGTCTAAGTATATAGCATACAAACCATAGACCCATTTGTTGACCAACCCTCCTGTTGGTACATGTGTATACACTCCACTCTCTCAAGGTACATGTAGTAGTGAATTGGTGGTTCATTCAAGTTCAACCTTCCTGGCTATAAGAAACAGTTGCCCAATGTGTCCAAACCAGCTTCTCTGTCTACCAGCAGACATGAGAGTCTGAATCTCTCTCCATTCTCACCTATACTCACACAAAAGTTAACTTGTAAAAATGGCAACCATATTAATTATCCTTTCTGATCACAGTGGAATAAAACTCAAAATCTATAGCAAGATAAACTTCAAAATTATATACGTAGATGGAGACCAAATAATAACACCTTTAGAAGAACAATGGATCATTGAGGATGTGAGAAAGGAAAAAGTTATAAAAATCCCCTGAAATGAGTGAAAACAGAAATACAATATGCCCAAACCCATGGGACTTAGCAAAAAATCTATTGTGACAAAATGGCATGCACAGATGGGGAATGTACTCCGAAGCTCTTGATGGAGTGTTCTGTGAATGGCAAGTCTGGCTGATCTGTAGTTTGATGCCCATATTTCTTTGCTGGCTTCTTTTGGTCTGGTTGATCTGTTCATTGGAGATCACTGTGTCTCTCAGCATCTTCTTGGCTCCCTCATCCCTCTTAACACCTTGAGATTGACGCTAAGTGGACCAATTTTCTGTCTTGTCAAAGTGTAACACTAAAGCTATAAATTTATTCCATTTTAAATCTTACTCTATTATCTTTATGGAAGACCCTTTTGGTAATCTTTTTTAAGTAACATCTTAAGCACTCTATTGTCTTTCTTCCATGTTCATTCATCTGTCCCTTTTGGTCCTACTTGGTTCCTCTCCTGCCTGTTAGTTTTGGTCCTGTCTCCTGTGGGTGAATTTCCTCCAGTGTCTAGTGACCCCAGCAGATTCCTCCTAATTCATAGTGAAGCTAATTGGAAATCAATGTGCGTGGGAGAAGGGCTCTGTTGGCAAGGTGGCATCATTGCTTGGTAACTGAGTGACCCACACATTGGAACCTGCACACCTGCATGGGGCCATTTACATTCTCCAGAAGTAGACCCTTCAAACTGGTTCATGGGAAGATGATCACAGCTGCTACACTGGGCAGTTTGGGAACTGGGCAGTGGCCATCTCACTAACCATAAACACACTTCCTTTTTATCTACCTAGTCTGCTGGTGGCTGCTCCTCCTCCTGCCCTTGGGCCTGGTACGCCTGAGTCCCAGGTTTCATGATCTGGTTGTTTTAGAGGACAAGTCGCTGCTTCTTGAGAAAATGGAATACATTACACATAGCTGCAAAGTGAAGCAGTGGTCGCCTGGGAAAGGAAACTGGCCCAGTGCAGAATCTCAGTGCCTCTCTCAGCTTTCTTGTGGCATCCCTGCCTCTGCCCCGAGTACCTCCTTGGTTCCTAGAAGCAGGGTGACCTCTTCTTCTTCTTTTTTTTTTTTTAGCTGAGGATCGAACCCAGAGCCTTGTGCTTGCTAGGCAAGCGCTCTACCACTGAGCTAAATCCCCAACCTAGGGTGGCCTCTTCTAACCACTGAGTCCCTCCTCTGTTCTTGGAGGTCAGTTACAGTTCCCAGCCATCTTCCTCCTGCCATATGCTGGAGCGTGTGTATAACTGAGTACACATCTCACTGCAGAGTGAAATTCTCCCTTCACCTACTCTTCTCTCAAGACATCCAAGAGAAGGAGACAGAAACGTCTTTACTCCACCGTGGTGGAAGTGTTTACTGTTCTAGAAAGATCCCATCCTAGTAGTCTTAGTTATTTTACCCAAGGGTCATGCTGTTAACTTTCTCACATTTTTCTTCTAGCAGGGAGCTCCATGGCTCTGTTCCTCCCCTCCTGGGTCTCTAAGGTTCAGTGCCCTGATCTCCTTCATGGATAAGACAGACTGCATCTCTCCTACATGTTCTTCCCTCCTCCCTCATCATCCCAAGATTTGGTAACACTTTCTAGAAACTCTCTACTAATAAGAGAACTTTTTGGTACCAGCACACTCATAGCTTTGTTCAGTGGCCATGAGAAGTACAGTTGTGCTCCACGGTGTAAGATGGACTGTAACCCCTCTCCCCTTCTCTGCTCTTCCCTGGTGCCAGGCATTCTTCCCATGATTTCACGTTAGTACTGCCAAGTACTTTTTAAGCAAGACCGTAAGCCTGGAGGTTCTTCCTGTCTGTTCTCTGAACTCTGACTCTTTGTAGATTTTTCAGGAACTCAGATTTCCCCACGCCTGTGGCTTCTAATGCCTGGGACAACTACAATTCCAAGGAAGCAAAGGCAGCTGGGTCATTGTCTCTTTGCATGACAAATTCTAAGGCTGCGGCTGTCCTGGGGACCGTGTGGGTCTCTGAGCACCTGAAGCTCTCCAGGAAGAGATAGCAGGGCAGCTCGAGCTCTTGAGCTAGCGCCCAAGCTGAGGCCCCTCACTTACCATCTCTCTTCAGATTCCCTTCTTGGGAGCGGGGATTAAGATCCATGAGAAAAGAGTGTCGGACAACCTACGGCCCTTCCATGACCGGATGGAGGAGTGTTTCAAGAACCTGAAAATGAAGGTGGAAAAGGAGTATGGTGTCCGAGAAATGGTATGAGTGATCCCTGTGACCTGCAAGGGAGAGGACTATAGGAATAAAGGCTGGAAGGGACTGACATGGGGTAACCATCTGTATTCCTGGTCCCTTGAAGGTCACTTCCAAAAGAGAAACCAGTTACATATCAGATCTATGAAACTACCCAAGGAACTATATAAGTATAAAAGTTATATTAATGAAGCTCCTAGCATGTACTTGGCCCTCTATAAACACAGTGGATGTATATTTACCGACTGATACAGGCAAATAGGAGGGCTTTTAAGTCCTTATATATCTCTTTAGATTTAGGAGAATCAAATAACTTACTACAGGCTGTATGGCAAGTTAAGTGAAGACCAGGATGTCTACCCAGCTGTGTTATCTCCAAAGCCACCGTACTCTGCCGCCTGAAGAGGACACTGGCCAGTACTCTCAGAGACAGTGTCTTTCACATAAAGTGGAATCATCAAATGCCAGGGCTATGTAGTACCTTGAAGAGTGTTTGTCCCAACCCTCTTGATCCACAGACATTCAGAGAGGAGCCGTAGTTCCAGGAAGGGCCTAGAGCTGGACCTGGGTCTATTTTCATTCATGCAGAAACAAGTTGACCTTTTCCATGCTCTCTTCCTGAAATGCAATTCTAATGTTAAATACTTGGATTTAGGCCAGACCTCCCAGGCTGAGAGAACAGTCCTCCATCCAACTTTAGATATCAGTCACAAACGCCAGGCCCCAGGAATGAGGCCCCATACTTCTGCACACAATGGCTACAAATTTGGAGGCTCTCATCCTCCCTACAGAGCTAGTGATTCACTAGAACTGTTGACTCCAGTGACTCAACAGTTTTTGAACTTTGTGATGATTTTAAAACAATATGCAGTCCATAGAAAGTGAACTCCAAATCTAGACCTTTCTGGGGCTAGAGCTGTGTGACCACGCACTTTTTGAAGAGTCTAGACCAGGGCACCTATACACAACTCTCAAGCAGCCATGGATGAAGACGCCCACAGTGGTGTGAGCACCGATGTGCTATTGTGTATGATGTTCCTAGCTAGGATGTTTGGCGGTCCAGGTAGATTCAATGCATTTTCATACCACACTTTCAACTTAATAATAGGCTTATTAGGATGCATTCTCATCGACTGAGGAGTTTCTGTACTGAGGCTTTCAGATTATGATACTATTTAAGAGGAGCTAGGTGAAGAACACAGAGGGTGAGGTATGAAAGGGCGCTGGAGGGTGATGTCAGGCACACTGGTATGTGATTACCTACCAGGGAGCTCACTAGAGCTTAAGTGTGGAGTGTCTTTCCAGGGCTTTCACTATGCAGCCAAGTTTGAGTGAATCATTGTTCATGGGCTAGAAATTCATCTCTGTCCCCTGCCTCCTCCCTGGAGAGTGAGTTGATAATATATGGCTCAAAGTCTCAGCCCTGTAATGACAGGGTTGGTCTCTCTGGCACGGGCAGGCTCCATCTCAAGCCATCTCATTAGCATAAAGAAAGATGGTCCATGAGGCCACTGAATAATACAGATGCTGTCTCACCCGGGGAAATTGGACTAGCGATTGTTCCCCTGGGATAGAGGCTGCTACTGTTTATCCTGCAGCCCCGTGGTCCTGCTGGCTGGAAGCTTTGCACTGATGCCCTCAGCCCACAGTTCCACCCTGCCCAGAGGGGAGGAGGGCTCAGATGGCAAAGCCCTGCTCTGCTGGCTGCTCACCACCTGTCCTCATACCTGCAGCCTGACTTTGATGACAGGAGAGTGGGCCGCCCCAGGTCCATGCTGCGTTCCTACCGGCAGATGTCCATCATCTCTCTGGCCTCCATGAATTCCGACTGCAGCACTCCCAACAAGGCCACCTCAGAGAGGTCAGTCCTTTCCTGGAGCTCCTGGCCCAGGCCTCCTCCCCTTTCCCTTTAGAGCCTTTCCCCAGCTAGGACCTCAGGAAAGCCTTGGAACCACTCAGTGGGTTGCCTTAGCTGGTGCCAATTTTTAAAGCATCCTGGGCAGCTGAGAGAGGCTGGTGGCTTTCCCAAGGACCCAGAACTCACTGCAGCCACACACACCCCCATTGCTGCCACTGGGCTCCTTGCTCAGTGATGTCTGTTGGCAATCGGCATCCCTCACCCAGCCTGCATTGTAAACGTTCTTTCCTCTAACAGGGGTCCCATCCTTCCCACATACTCCCATAGTGGCATGTCCCCTGCCACATCTCCTGCCTCATCCCCTTTTTGTCCTGGAGCCCTGTGGCTCTTCTCCTACCCAACTTCACTGTCTGCATGCTAGGCACCATGTACCCAGTGTCCAGGTTGTTGCACATCCCTACTTACTAAGCAAGTGGTGACTCAGAGAAGTCAAGGGATTTACCCGGAGTCATTCATAAAAAGCAGCGGTGCCTGGATTTGAACCTAGATCCACATTTTAATCAGTTTCATCTCCTTGCCATCCCTCTTGCTTTTGATGGCTTACAACCTTCAATCATTCTAACCTTTTTTGAATGTTTGTGGATGAGTGACTTCCTCAATTTGCTGTCCACATAACTGATCAGCCCTGCAGTGATAGCTCAGTCAGCATGACGATCCTCTTAGGTCTCCTGTGTCCCTACCGGGCTGTTCCACTGAAACTCTAACTACAGTTTCCACTGCTTCTTTCCATGCCCTTCAGCTTTGACTTGGAGTCAGCAGCACCCAAGACTCCCAAAGTGGAGGAGGAGCCCATCTCTCCAGGGAGCACTCTGCCAGAGGTCAAGCTGCGGCGGTCCAAGAAAAGGACCAAGAGGAGCAGTGTGGTGTTTGCAGATGAGAAGGCAGTGACCGAGTCAGAACTGAAGCGGGTGAGCAGAGGTGCCAGGTTCTCCTCAGCTCTTCTCAGAACACTGTGCCAGGCAGCCCAGGGCTCCCAAGAGGGTGGACTGCAGCCTGGCTCCCTCATTGCAGTGGGTCTTAGAGGAAGGAAGCTGCCCAATAGGAGGTAGAGCAAATCCTCATGCCCACAGGCAGGATTTGAACCCAAGCCATCAGACTCCAGAGATTGAACAGCCACTGCAGAGGAGGGCAGCCACTTGGGCCCTCAACCCCCAGTCTCCTATGGTTATCCTGACTCCATTGGGCTTCTGAGTGCCAGGCTTTGTGGGGTGTGGTGAGCAGACTCTGAGCATTTGGGGTCTTTATATATATATATGTTATTAGCGAGAGAGAGAGAGAGAGAGAGAGAGAGAGAGAGAGAGAGAGAGAGAGAGAGAATAATTATATAATCAACTTTTGAGTGGCTGAGGGCAGCCTGTGCTACATAGTAAGTTCCAGGGCAGCCCCATCTACAGCCCTTATCTCAAAAAGAAATCCAACAATGATTACTAATGAGATTTGGTATCTGAGAGCCCTGAGTTCAGTGTTAGTCCCCCCCAGAAAGGTTTATTGAAAGAGAGTGAGCATTAGTCGTTATGGCACATAGGGGTCGGGGATGGTTCTAGATGAAAGGTCAGGGCCAGTTGATGCCTTCTGGTGAAGAAAGAAACCCCCATAAACGTCCTAGCGGGCCTGTGAAGGAAGAGGATGGGCATGTCTTCTATGTTCCAGGATTCTACAGAACACCATTCATCTATAGTCTAACTGAATAGACCCTCTCCAACACTCCTGCCATTATATAATATGTAACCGTAAAAGGCAGACTGATACAGAATGGTATAAAACAGAACAAATGAACTGTCTCTGCTGCCAGGTCCATAGAAACCACTTGCATCCCTTTTCCCTGCCCTTTGAGGACTTAGAGATTTGCCTATGCTAAGCCCTTGTGATCTGTGGTATATTCATCCAGCTTTCCAGAAAGCATGAGTTCATGAGCGACACCAATCTCTCGGAGCATGCAGCCGTCCCCACCAGGGTGTCTATCCTCTCTCAGATGAGTTTTGCCAGCCAGTCCATGCCCACCATTCCAGGTATGTATCTGCCACTGCTAACCCGGGGGAAGAGGTAGTGTGGGTTGCCAAGCTGTCAGGGAGAAGATGGATGAGAACTACTTCTACAGAGCAAGACAGGCTGGGTATCCAGGACCAAAAGCCCCTGGTTTCTGCACTCTTCTCAACATCCCCCATTGAGGAAGCCATGTGACCAAGCTCTACTGGAAGCAGGAGAAGAAGTCTGCTGTCCCTCTGGGACCACTCCCTACCAAAAGCCCCTCATTTTGTAGGCAGCAGCTCCTCCAGGTCCAGGAGTATGCCTTTGGCATATCTCTAAGGTCCATGGCACCTTTGCTAACCTGGAAAACTACTTCTAGATTTGCAAAGCTTGCCCCTGCATCTATTGCAAAGCTTGCCACAGCGTCTCATGGCTGTGGTGTTCGGTGTATAGATGATGCTTGTGCCCATCTCTTACTGTCCAGGGATACGGGACAGCTCCCACTCACTTTCCCATTCACAGAGGGAGACCCATGCACAGCTGGGGCTCAGCATCTATGCAACTAGTTCTAGTGTCTGTCACTCCACACAGGCCCTGTGCTGAGGACCAGGCAGAACAGAACAAGGCAGAAGAGTGCTGCCCCCTTGGGGCTGAACAGTGCATAACAGTACAGACATCTCCCACCAGAGGGCCTGCTCCTGCCAGGCCCTGTCCTAACTCAATCCCCCTTACACCATGGTACCCACCCATGATGTAGAAAATGCCACCCTACCCATTGTTGCACATTCAAACCAATGCACTGAATGTCAGGCTCCTGTACAGACCGACTAGTCAGTGGGAGGCTGAGTCCAGACTCAGTCGTGCGTTCCATGAAGATACCACCAGCCCAAGTGGCAAGGGATCCCCCCTTCTCATCCCTCTTCTCAACTAGACACCTTTGGGCAAGGCTTTTCAAAGGGCCAGGAGACAGGACCACCCCCAAAAAGGCCTAAGATACTCTTTCCGTCCCTTGGGACCCTCCTTTCCCGCACCCACTCACTCCTGTCTGGGGCCCTACTGTCTTTCCAGCCTTCACCCTCTCGGTGGCAGGCGTGCCTGGGTTGGATGAGGCCAGCACATCTCCCCGGCTGAGTCAGACCTTCTTCCCTGTCTCAGACGGTGACAAAAAGACCCTGAAAAAGAAGAAAGTCAATCAGTTCTTTAAGACTATGGTGAGGATGCCAGTGGCTGGAAATGGTGGCTGTCGGGGTGGGGGGATGCCGTGGGAACACACGGAGAGGATAACTGAAGGAAAAATCAGGGAAGGTCTACACAGGTGTATCTTCACCTGTGTAGTATGTGCCTTCGGCTATTCCCTGGGGAGTATGGCCAGGGATCCTAAGGCTAGGGCAACTGTCCAGCAATGTCCATCATGTGATACTTCTTGGAGCTCCCTTGAGTAAGACTGACCCCAGTTCTAGAGCAGAAGGTCTTCTGGGACTGCCAGTAGATAGCTAGCCCTGACTTAAACTCTCTGTTAGAGCTCCTCTCTGAGCCCACAGCCATCTATCTTCCGAAGTCGAAAATTTTTTTTTGCGGGGGGGGGGGCAAAGTATTTTCCTCTTCTGCTTACATTACAAAAGCCTTCAAATTAGAAGTTAGTTTTGAATTACTGACTCTTGAAGTCCCACCTCCTGTTGTTACCCTGTTGGTCCTTGTCTGGGATCAAGAAGGGACGGACGTACTTCCGATCCTCCGGGCTCTGTGATTCAGAGCTCAGATACTATAAAAATCACAGGTTGCCTGAGAGCCTGCGTGAGTGAGTCAGGCACCACGCTAAGCACTTCCCCGTCATCATCCTGTTTGATCCTCCCATTCCAGAAGGGTTTTTGCAAGGCTCACAGAGTCAGCTAAGTGATGTGCAGAATTCATACAGCTAGCAAGGGGTCTATGAAACTTCCCAAAAGCTGCTTCCTGACCAAATTCAAGGTCATAGCAATTCACAATCACTTGTGTTTAGGCTTAAGTCATGGTTGTGGGGTCTGGAGTGCTCCAAGATGATGCATATAAGAAATTCTATCTTGCTGTTGTGTTTGTGTGTCTTTCCACCAAGCTGGCTAGCAAATCAAGTGAAGACAGCAAGCAGCTCCCAGACTTCCTGTCCACAGACCTGTGAGACACTGCTGAGCAGAGCAGCGTGGGAGCTCCAGGGGAGAGGCATGCACATGACATTGGAATTACAGGAGGGGACAAAGCTTTAAAAGAGACAGAGGATCCCAGTGGGGCCCCAGAAACCAAGTGACGACAAGCCTTGTGTCTCCTGACGCCACCACCAGGTGATGGATGACTCACCGGACAAAGAAGCCCCACCATGGATCCATGGACCTCAAGGAGCCAGCAAGTGCCAGACGGATGCTCTCCCCAGCATCCAAGGCATACACATCATAACTCAGGTTCACAGCTAGGAGCTGCGTTTTGTTTAATTCCTAGGTCTCAGCACTTAAAAGAACTGAAAAGCCTTTAAATGTTCTATTTTCAGTTAACATTTTTGTACTTTACATTTTTTAATAAGCCCCTTTCTAGTCAATCACTTCCAAATGTTGCTCTTTCTCACTGACATTAAAATGGTCTCATGGCTCAAACAAACTTTGTTGCCCAATTCTGTTCCTGGAGGACTGGGTAGAAAGTTCCCAGGGTGGTTCCCAGGGGACTACAGCAGTACAGAAGGCTTCTGTTAGCTGATCTCAGTGCCATGTTTTCCTTCCTAGCTCAGGCCACCTCAAGAATATTCTCTAAGACTCTTGGTTTCTTTGGGGCCAAATCCTGGAATATCAGAATGCCAAGAAAACCTATAATTTTCCTCTTAGAGCTTGACAGCAAAGATTTCCATACCACCTTCTTCCGTATCTACACAGAGATGGCCACACTACACTATGTAGCCTGATACTCTAATGAAGCCTCCAAGCAGTATTGGAATGGAGAAGTTGGAGGGCTGGTGGATTCATAGACCAGCCTCTGAGTTATCATCAGGTCAGAAGTGGTGGCTTTCTTGGAGGGCCATCTGCAAGTGAAATCATGAGGACATTCATGGTCAGATTTCTCAGATGAGACCCAAGGAAGAGGAGCAGGGGAGATGAGAACTACTCCAACTCTTCTGCCTCAGACAGCAGAGCGTGTAGAGAAGGTCCTGAGCATAAGGCTGTGCCCCTGTGGAAGTCAAGTGAATGGCAACGTAGTGAATGGCAATTAGGGTGTGGGTGGTTATTTCTTAGATGCTAAGTCCCTAGGGTCCAGTGAAGGATAAGGTAGAATGATTTTTAAAAATTACTTCCTAAAGTTTAATAGCTAGTCCCAAAAGGTAGGTAGGATATTACCCAGATGGAGAAACTGAGGCACAGGCAGAAGTGACCTAAGACTAAAAATGGTCAATATTGGAACCAGCACTCTGATGGGAAGCTAAAATCTTTTCCACTAGCTAATACTCTAGCACCCCTTAGTTCCCAGGATATCCTGAGTCCTGGTGACCTTTGTCTACCAGTCTCTCCCAGGTGGTGTCTATGCCGTTTCCAAGTCTCAGACCCATTGTCTACTCCAGCTTTCTATTTCTGCTCTGCTATGGTGGCTGTGGGCATTTGGGTTGCGACAGATAGCTTTGGAGTCAGCAGAGATCAAAATGCCTCTGGACCCGCCTCCCAAAATCCCTCTCAATGCATGAGCAGAGGATGGACCCTAGAGGAGCTGAAGGGAGGTACCATATCCTAATGGCTTCCCATGCAGATGTCAGCAGCATGTGGCCCTTGTCCTTTCTTTTTATTTATTTATTTATTTATTTTTATTTTCTTTTTTTCCGGAGCTGAGGACCGAACCCAGGGCCTTGCGCTTGCTAGGCAAGCACTCTACCACTGAGCTAAATCACCAACCCCGGCCCTTGTCCTTTCTGTTACCATTTCTCTCCAAGTTCTACATTTGAACTCCATGGGTTTGCTTTTTCCTCCCGGCATGAACTAACGGAATCCTAGTGTTTAACCTTCCAACAGAGACACTTTCAATGGCAACTAGGGAGAGTAGCCCAACAAGCCAATGAAAACAGTCCGCGTTCCCTGTGACTCCAGACAGACAGGGGCCTGTCGTAGGCCTGCAGATTCAATTGCTTCTCACGGGGGGTTGGGGGGGTGGGGGGTGGGTGGGGGTGCGGGGAGGGGGGAGGGGGCTTGTGCAGCACAGACTCAGGGGCTGTTTTTACAGCTGTAACTCTCCAAGTTCTGTCTCCAATCACTCCCCTGCTCCGCAACAGACTCCTGTAACAATCACGTGCCCCGGAGTTCTACCTTCATAAAATTACCGATATCTGTGAATTTCCTTACTGGGTCTGAAAGGACCATTGCCGTTGACCTCTGTTTGTTTTCCTATTAGAACAGAGTAAAAAGTGAGACCCGTGGATCCCTGTTCACACAGCTAAAGCACATCAAGTGCTAAGTCACATCTGAGGACTGTCACTAGTGGGGAAATAAACCTGGCACTTTGCCAGAATCCCATGGGCTATGGCTACACACCAATATGCACAACCTTGCTAGTAGAGACAAGGACAACTAGTTATACCGCAGCTGCCCTTGGCCAGGTACTCACTCTGCGTGTCCTTTTCTTAAATCCTCACCTCACACCAACCCTACGAGGTAGATACCAGGGTGTCACTCAAACTGATGCAAAAACTCAGTCTTTGTTTCTTTACCACTACCATACCTGAATGCCTGAGACTTGGAAATTTGTAAAGGAGGAAAAAGTGTCTTTCTTTCAAGTCTAGTTTCAGGGAAGTCCAGGAGGAAAGTGTTGCATCTGCTTGGGGTCCGGTGAGACACTCCTGCTGCACCGTGGCCTAGCAGGGAGAATCACATGACGAGGCAGAGCAAGTGTGCTAGGTTGGGTGGCTCTTCTTATCAAGCCACTAATGCTCAGTGGGGTCCTCACTCTTATGACCTCATTTAATCCTAATCACCTGCAAAGGTCTGACCTCCCCATACCATCAATACCAGGGTTGAAGATTTGTTCTCCAGTGCATGAGCTTTGGAGAAACACGTTCAAACCACTTCAGAACTGGAGGGTTTGTGCTGTGCCCTTTCCACCAAGCCAGAGGCATACCCACCTCTGTTAATTCACTTTTACCTTTGTCGTCAGCCTGGCCCCAGATGCTAATATCACAGCCCATGCTTGCAGGTTATCATCCTCAAAAGAACTGATGACGACACCCATGATAGATAAGGGTAGGGGAGTCATATTTGGTACAACTCATCTTAGGCCACCAGATGCCCCCTAATTGTAAGCCAGGTCTGTCCAAAACCAGATAGGTATGCCCAGGAGGGGGTTCCCACAGGAAAGGACTGATGGGTGGTATGGTTGGGGGTGGGGCACCAATGTGACCAAAATAGCTTCTGAAGCAACTTAAGAGAGAAAGGCTTGTTTTTGGCTCAGGGCTTTAGGGGGAATTTCAGTTTGTTATGAGGAAAGCATGGCCATAGGGAAAGCAAAACATGGCCACGGGGAAAACATGGCCACGGGGAAAGCATGGCCACGGGGAAAACATGGCCACGGGGAAAGCATGACCACAAAGCATGGCCACAGAGAAAGCATGGCCACAGAGAAAGCATGGCCACAGAGAAAGCATGGCCACGGGGAAAGCATGGCCACGGGGAAAGCATGGCCACGGGGAAAGCATGGCCACGGGGAAAGCATGGCCACGGGGAAAGCATGGCCACAGAGAAAGCATGACCATGGAGAAAGCAAAGCATGGCCATGGGGAAAGCAAAGCATGGCCATGGGGAAAGCAAAGCATGGCCATGAAGAAAGTATGGCCTGGGAGTATAGGCTGGAGCTGTTCACACGGTAGCCAGCCAGAAAGAGAGAAAGCAGACAAGTCAGAAGCAGGTAACCTTCAAAGTCCGCCACCTAGTGACCTCCTCCACCAGCCAGACTCCTTAAATCCTCACCTCACACCAACCCTACAAGATAGATACCAGGGTGTCACTCAAACTGGTGGGAACTCAGTCTTTGTTTCTTTACCACTACCATACCTGAATGCCTGAAGGCTCCCCAGCCTTCTAAACAGTACCACAAACCGGCAATCATTCAAACCTAGAGTCTATGTGGGACATTCCAGATACAAACCATGACAGACCCCCAAAAAATCACTCCACTCTCTCACTTTCTTGTTCAGGGAGCTGTTCAAGGCCACATAGCTGAGATGAGCAGGACCTAACTGGGCTCCAGGTTGACTTGACTCCAAGTCTAGGTCTCCTCCTGGGCAATCCCCTCAGTCACTCTACTCAGTCTTAAGCTTCCTGCCCTCAAAACGCAGATGACATCATCCCTCTGCACTTCAGTATGATCTAGGGTACCAAGTCCCCTCTCCTTAGGAGAAATCTCAAAGCATGGAATGGAAGTCAGCATTCCTTCTTCCAGATTTGCAGGCTCACGTCAGAAAGTAGGAGAGAAATTGAAGGAGTCCAATGTCTTTCCAAGTATCTAAAAATAAGCGTGGCTTCCCTCTCCAGACATACTGGCACTCCTCTGTCTACTATCCTATCTGAACCCTGGGTGCCTCTATTTCCCTGGGTAGCTCCAACTAACTAGAAAACAGCCCCTGAGGTCATGACTGAAAGCCTATGGTTTTTTTCATTAGCATTCTGGGCTCTGCTTTGTAGTAAGCCATGGGAAGATTCAGCTTGTGAGGCATCACAGAGCAGGACACCTGTGGACAGGATGGATGGAAAAGCTCCCCTCACCACAGTCTGTATAAGGGAAGAAGTAGAGAGGGGATGGATTTGCCCAGCCTCTCCTTAACCCAGTCTATTGTTTCTCAATCGTATACCAGTACATCCAACTGAGATTGTAATTCTGGGTTGCAAAACCTGGTCCTTTCAGTAGCTGCTTGATCCCACATCCTACAAGGTGGTAATGTACTCGTGGCCAAGATTTGTCTGAAAAACCAGTGGCTGGTGTAGCCAGGGGCTCTGCAGCAGCAAATAGGAGAAGCAAACCTGGCCTCCCCCACAAGCAACTGGTGGTCCTTGTGGTAGGAGCTACTGTGGAGACAGCTGACCTCACTGGACACTGGGGCAGAGCAGGCAGCAGGAAGCTCAACAAACCATGATTCCTGTGAGGGTCAGAGCTGGGCTGGGGTGTGAGATGCTCTGATACAGCCAATATCATCAGAACCCTCCTGTTGCAGCCTGCTCCTGTCGGTCACATGGCTCCTCTGTTTTTGTGATCAAGTCCAATTAGTAATAATCCATTTGAAGGTAGTGGCCAGTTATGACCCATATGCAACAGAAAGCAATATTTGTGATTCAAGCAACAGTATCATTGCAAAAGGATCAGGACTATAACAAACATTTATTGTTTCCTTCTTCCACCATCCACTTATGTTTCTCTGACCTACGATGGGATTTCATCTGGCATGCATGGTTTGTCTGGCAGGGTGACCAGATATCCCATCTCCAAATGGTCCATGCCCTTAGTTGCCCTGCCTTTATTGGTTTGGGCTGCACAGTTTCAGGGCTGCAAGTCTGAAATCTATGTGTCAGGGCCCCAGGAAGACATTTGCTGGTGGCCACAGTGCTTGGAGCTCCTTGGCTGTCATAGCTGTACTATGTCCATAATCCTGCCTCTATTTTTACATGCTCATCTCCCCTCTGTGTGCCTGTGTCTCTGTGACTTCAAATCCCCTCATAAGGACCGGGTTTACAGCCTACTCCAACCCAGTAGAACCTCATTTTAACTTGATTACACCCACACAGACCCTAGTTCCAAATATTATCATAGAGACTGGAGGATGAAGGCATTATTATATATCTTTGGAGGAGACAATTCCACCTACTGTACAGGTACTCCTTGCCAACACATTCCTCTTATCCAAAATAAAAAAAATATGGCCATGGAACCTCCCCTGGGAAGGTAATCTATTCTCAGGATGTCTGCAATAACTCTATTCCAAGGCCCTATTCTCTGAGCCTGCTGACCCTTTCTTAAATAATAGCATTGAATAAACCAAGGAGGTTTTGACATCCACTACATTCTCTGTAGGCTACCATACGGCAGACCAAGCTGCAAAGAGCATCTCAGAAAACATAAGGCCAGCTCTAGGTGTCTTTGCTACGACACTGAATCAGGAATACATGCTCTTGTGCTAATGAACTCTTTTCCATCCAGGGGCAACTCCTACAATCTCCTAAGTGTTAGCATCCTCCACTGACTCGCATCCTCCCACTGTCCCAGGACTCACATCCTGCATCCTTGCAAGCTGCATCTTCCCAAAGCGTGACACTTCATTCCCTCCTGAGCTGCAGGGAGATGTGGATTTTCTCACCGGTGGAGGCAGTGAGGCCAATAGCATGGTCAGTGTGGTAGGGGAGTAAGCATCAATGTACATGCCCAATGAGTGAGACCACAAAGAAAGGTGGTGCTGTTTCCCACTGGCCAGAGAGAAAGCAGGGAGGTTCACAGTGCCCTGTCTCGTGTGCCCAAACATTACTAGACTAGTCTTAGGACCTAATCTTCCCACCCAGAGACCGGACTTTACCTTGGGAGACTGGATGGGGCCTTAATTATCTGGCAACTTTGTCTCCTTTTCAAGCAGATTCTGTCCTGATTTTAGCATAGTCTGTTCTGCAGCTGCTTGAGATGGAGTCTCTTAAACCCCACGGGACCTGTGACAGAAGAATAATGCCCCTACCCAAAGATGTCCACATCCAAATCCCTGGAGCTCCAGAGTGCTGTAGGTAATGTGACAGAGGAAGACGGAGGTTGCAAACAGAATAAACTAGTCAGTACTTCTTCAAACAGTGCACACACCCTGGATTACCCAGGAGCCCAGTGTCAAGGCCTTTAGAAAAGGAAATGGGGGGTGGCCAGAAGCTACATGAGGGGATGTGGATTTGTTGTTACAGCTGGTTTTAAATAGAGAGGAGCAAGTCCTAAGCTCTGGGGCGCAACAGTCTCTTAGAGCAGGAAAATGCAAGAATCAGGATCTCTTCCAGAGTCTCAAGGACAGAACCATCTCCATCAGCACCCCAATTTTAATCCAGTAAGAGTCATAGAAGAATTCTGACCTATAGAACTAAGGAAAAACCTGAGTTATCTTAGCCCATGAAATGGGAGACCGCTAGTTAACAGCAATGGGATGTGAACCCAGAGCCCCTGATTTCAAGATCATGCCTTCTGTCACCCCCGCCTGTCATTTTCTATTTGAATGGTCTCCAGAGTGACCAAGAGCTACCCAATGCCATGTTTGTGATTGTCATCATCTATAACGAGTTGAGCACCCTGGCTACCTTGATACCTCACTGCATGCTGCCCCTGCCCCTCATTTTGTACATGGAAAGCAGGGCTTATGACATCACCGTGCTGACCTCACTAACAGCCAGGAAACTATTGCTCTCAGACCCTTGTGCAATGCAACTCCAAAATCCTATTCTGAGACTGTGTTTTTAAAACCCACTCCTGCTTGCAATCATGCCCAAGTCCCATAGAATCCTGCAACACTGAAAGATTCACAGGTCACCTTCATCAGCCTCACCTGGGAAGTGGTTAGAAAGGCAGACACCCAGGCTCCACCCCTGATAATTCCACATCTAAACAAGAGTCCCAGGTAATTTGAGGAAACATTAAATATATAACCCAAGGATTAAATGTTGGTATTTTAAAATCGAGAGTGAGGAATGCATGTCTATGCAACAAAGAAGTGAGGCAGAGAAATATGGAGACAATTCAGACTCATGCATCACTGTGCTGCCCAGAGCTTTGTGACACACTGTAAAGAGACAGCCAACTGCTCGGCAGATGTGCCTGCTCATCCACTCTTGGCACCCCTGGACAGGCTAGATGGAGAATGTCCCATCCCCTATTTCTCATCAGCCAAACTGAAAATTACTAATTCTGTGCACTCCTTCCTAAGTGTCATCCTGTAGATGTAACCAACCGCCTTATTAAATAAGAAACACAGAGCCAATGTAAAGATGAAAGCCCAAGAGGTCAGAGCTAGGAGCCTTACCCGCTTTCCGCCAGCTAGCTTCTCCTGCCAAGAGACCTCTCCGAAAAGGAGCTACTTCCTGTGCGTTTGACTTATAAAGAGTACTGGTTCTTCCTTCTCATTGGTTGTAAACCCAACTACGTGACTGCCTGTCTGTACAGACCTCCCAAGTCTTCTATGGTTGGTATTGAGATTAAGGGCGTGTGTCTCCAATGCTGGCTGTATCCTTGAACACACAGAGATCTACCTAGTTCTGCTTACCAAGTGCTGGGATTAAAGGCGTGCACCACCGCCCTGGCTTTCGCTATGGCTTGCTAATAGCTCTGACCCCTAGGCAACTTTATTTATTAACATACAAATAAAATCACATTTCAGCACAAATAAAATACCACTATATCATCCTGCAGTCCCTTTGGCGGCTCTTGGGAAGACAGATCCTAAAATCCATCATACTTCATTCATTTGTATGGGAGTCAGCTGAGATGCAGAGCATTCAGCTGGCCAGTGTGACTGTGGAGGGTGTAGGGGATGGGGAAACAGTCCTCTCCCATCCAAATGGCTTACTGGCCCTAGGTGGTAGATTTTGCAGGTCCCAGTAGACCTGCAAATAGTCCAGATCCACTCCCACTGGAATGCATTGGGCCATCTTATACAGGAGAACCTGTCAGACCCAGACTTCATCATTCTTGAACCTGATACAGTGCCTAGAACCGTTGCCAAGGCCTGGAAAAATAGTATACCATCTCCTCCATTACCCCACCTAACCCCACCACCTTCTGTTTGCTTGGCTGTTTGATTCTTCAGAATAAGGGAGAATTCTCACCAGAGGAATTAGGATGCAGAGGGTCGTAGCCCCTATCCTAGCTTGATTTCTGTTGCTGTGATAAACACCAGGACCAAAAGCAACATGGGGAAGAAAGGGTTTATTTCATCCTTCACTGCCAGGTCACAGTCTGTCACAGAGGGAAGTAAAAGCAGGAACTGAGTCAGGAACCTGGGGCAGAGACTGCTGTTTACTGGTTTGCTCCTCATAGCTCACTCAGCTTGCTTTTTTCTACAATCCAGGACTACCTGCCCAGAGGTGCAACTACCCGCAGTGGGCTGGGTCCTCCCATATCAATCATTAAGAAAATACTGCAAGAAGTTCCTTATGGACCAGTCTGATTGAGGCTGTTCCTCTTTTCCACATGACTCTAGCTCTTATTGAGTTGACAAAAAACAAACAAACAAACAAACAAAAGCCTAACCAGCATACCCCCCAAATTGAAATGGCTTAGATAGACAATACCCCTTCTGGCTTTTGTTGTTGTTGTTGTTTTTTTTTTTTTTTTTTTTTCCCAGCAAAGCCCCTAGAAATGCAAAGACACGAATGGGGGCATAGTGTTTCAGGATCTGTGATTCCTTGGAGAAAGGCCTTGACCTTGCTAAGCCCAATTTCCTCTCCTGTGATTGGGGCCAATGCTAGAGGGCTATTAAACCTAGCCAAGGAACTGAAAATACGGCAGCGGTGGCTCCCAGTTCCGAGTCAGCTCCTGCCAACGGGATGAGCTCACTAAGTTCTTAGCAGAGGCTAGGACCTTCCTAGCGGTTACAGTGGCCAGAGCTGGAAGTGGCTTTATTGCTGCCTTCCCTGATTTTCCACCTACATTCTAAGGAGGCCCAGTCATCACTCAGTGTCTGCAGGAGTTGGCTTCAGGACCACCCATGATGAAGGTGTTGGCTTCAGGACCACCCATGACACTAACAGACACAGATGCTCAGGTAGGCCTGCAGTGTAAAATGCCATAGCATTTGCATATGATAAATGCTCTTACACATGTCAAATGACTTCCAGATTCTTTGTAATACCTAATGCAATGCAAATTCTACAGAAAGAGTTATACATTTCATTTCAGGATTCATGAGAAAAAGCTACATGTAATCAGATGCAATTTTCTCCTGAATGTTTTGATCTATGGGTGGTTGACTCCACAAATGAGAAATTTAAGATACAAAGGGATGGCTAGGATGGCTACCTGGTAAGGTGCCAAAATTATCAGTGTGTGTGGAGGCCCACAGAGGCTTCCTAGAGAGACCTTACTCAAGGTCAGGGAATCTGAGCTTGCTTTACCCAGCAGGGCTGCATAATGGGATGATTTGGCCACGGGCATGGTTACCAGGTGTTTTGAAGCGTCTACACTTGGCTGTACATTGTGCATTGATCTTGAAAGGGGGAGGTCTTTTGCCTTACCCCTTGACATTGGATAAAAAGCCCTTTGGAATAAACCCCAAGGCAACTGGGTATTGACCCAGGGCCCTCCCTAAGCTATCCTGTGTCTCTGTCTTTTCTTATTGTTTCTATCATTTCCTCATTCCTCTCTCCTCCCTGCAAGAGCCCTTCACAGGTCAGGTTGGAGCTGGACTCCGGCAGACTCCCACAAGTGTGCTATGACTGTTCGCAGCTGTGTTGCTGATATGCCACATACATAGACACGTACAGCCCTCAACCTTATAGCCAAGGTATTGTCTAGAGACCACTGAGAAGGATGCACTACATCTCAGGCATTGAGCAAACAGGAAGAAGGGGTCCTCCTCAGAGGTACCCAGACTCATGCCTCCAGGCTCAACTACTCCAATACCTCCAGACACAGAGAGATCTGTAGTAGATGCCAGGGATGCAGCAGCAACCAGGGAAGCCCCCTGAAGCAAACGTAAGGATCCAGTGATCATTAGGAAGGGGATGCAGATTACCATTGGTCCAGCTGTACTGTCCAGGAGACAATATGTACTCTTGGAAAGAACCAAAACATTCTTTGGACAATGCAGAGCAGAGGATTGCTAAGGTCAGGGGCCCAGAAAAAAACTTATTTTCTCTTTCCTAAAGGAAAGCAAATTGAGCAAGGGGTCCATGGTGAGCTTCCCACCCTAGAATTTGTAATCATTCTGAAATTTAGGCTAAAGAATTGGGATATTCAGCATGTGACACCCTACAGATATGGACTTGTGGCACTTAGCAATCAGGGTGCATTCTGAAAAGCAGATGGGAGATTTTTGTCACTGCGCAAATCTCATGAGTGTATGTGCCACAAACCTAGATGGTCTGGGCCAATCACTCTAGATGGGCTCTTGTTACAATGGAGGGACAGGAAGATATAGGAGGCTGCTACTGATGTCACAGTGCATACAGTGTTCCAGCTAATTTTGTGTAAGGAGGGATTCACTGTGTCATAATGGATATAGGTGCAGCGCAGTGAAGCGCATAAACAGTAACATGGTCGTTTATCCTCAATTGCTATGTGCTGTGCATAATGTGGCTAATATATGCTCAGATGATGGGCAGCACTCTGTGTGTTTACAATAACAGCATGAACACAAAAGGAATGTGCTCCTACAGCATCGTCACAGCTATAAGACACAGGTAGGCAGCAGGAATGCTCAGCTCCACTGTAGACAATGGAGTCACCACTGTATGTGGGATGGTCAGTCATGCCGTTGACCAGAAAACATTTCATGATGCACGACTGTGTTCTGTAATGCAGAGCCTTGGTTTTCTCTACAAGTAAACCATTGGCTCATGTTAGTGATAGTTTGAGAAGGTGAATATTTGGGGGGGCGGGGCGTGAGACCCAGGTTGAGTGTCTCTTGGAGAGGAAGGTACCAGCTCCAATCTAGAATTTCCTTCTCCAGGGGTTCGCTTCAGAGGTGGCTTTAGAAGGAAGAGTATGGATTAGGTGAAGGACAGAGGGATAGTGAAAAAAAAGAGGAGGAGGAGGAGGAAGTGGAGGAGGAGAGGAGGAGGAGGGGGAGGAAAGGAGGGGGAGGAGGTGGCAAGATTGGAGCAGGGAGTTTAGAGTAGACTCCTCTTGCCCCCAGGAGAGAGTGAGAAAAAACGTTGAAGCCCACCGAACTCACAGAGAAAACACTATTCTGGCTTACACAGTGGTTTATAAGATATGAATTCATCTCTTTAGAGTCTGTAATTAGTAACCCTTTTAGTCATCAGTGTTTATAGCCCAAACTCTTGCAACAAGAAGCACAAGAGACCATATTGCTTTTTCTTAGATTCCACTCTTTTTTTTTTTTTTTTTTTGGTTTTTCGAGACAGGGTTTCTCTGTGTAGCTTTGTGCCTTTCCTGGAGCTCACTTGGTAGCCCAGGCTGGCCTTGAACTCACAGAGATCCGCCTGCCTCTGCCTCCCGAGTGCTGGGATTAAAGGCGTGCGCCACCAACGCCTGGCAGATTCCACTCTTAATAACTCCAGTGAGGAGATTTGTGTGACAGGAGTTGTTTTATAACTACTTATGAAATTGGGTGAGTTCAGACCCAGAACAGTGCCGGGCCTAAAGAACCTGTATTTCCTACTTACGGCAAATGATGCCAACTGCTGATGATCCAGTTCCAGAAGATTCACAGAACTTTATCTTTAAAGTAAGTTAACCACATTTAAAAAATACAGCGGCAATTCAAAACATTCTAAATAAACCAAGCGGCACAAATATAGCCACCCCAAAAGGGGTGTCAGCATCAGCAGCCAGATTTGTGAAGACAACCTAGCCTATGTGGAATCACAGACACTTTGCCTCGTAAGCTGTATTACTTCAGTCTTTGCAACAGATTCTAGAGATGAGAAAGCAGAAGCCCCGAAGCTAAACAGCACTGAGACACCCAGAAAACACAGTTGCAGGAATAGAATTCAGATCCATGCAGCTCAAACATGGCCAGGCTGCCTCTTAAAGTCTCTGCTTCATTCCAACCAAGTACTCACTATGCCAGGGCAGAGAGACAAGGGATTTTCTTAAGGGTCATATCTCCTTCCTAAAACGTTCTTTGTTGTGTCCTGGGAGTACTACACTTGACTTGACACTTAAACTTGTGTCTCCTGCCCTTACTTAAACCGTTGATCTGGCCTGGAACTCCCATTCAAGCATCTCCCTTTTTCTTGCTTTTAAAGAAAAGACCACCAGAGGGCGGTATTGAACTATATTTCTTCTTCCTAAATTGTAGCCGCCGAAAAGCATGGACAGCACCAAGATCACCCTCAGCATGGGGAACACCCCAGCTAGACTTCTACCAACCTCTCCCCGGGGCATGGACATCAGATCCCTGTGTCAAGTCCCCAAACATCTCAAAACATGCTCTTGTGAATGTTGCTGGCGAGGCAGGGTAAGAGAACCAGGTAGGGGCTGATTGTTCTTATGGGTAGCCCTTCCTGGAGAGTAGGTATGCAGCAAGGAGACTCTCATCCCCATCTTGCAGATGAGAAAACTATAATGCAATAGCTTTAAACTAGTCCCTGCCCTGATCCCCATCACTACCCATTTCTACAGCAAGAACCTCCACAAAACCTAGCTATTTGGGTTTCACGTGTAGAAAGGAGGACAAGCCCATGGAGCCCCCATCAAAGGCAAATGCACAGGACAGGTAAGGTCCATGAGGCCCTGATGGTGGGATCTCCACGGCTGGTGGGATCTCCTGCATCCCACATGAGAACTGGGTTTTACTGTGTCTGCATGCCCCACCGTGTAGTCCGTGAAGCAACACTTGGAGACAGTTGGATTTTCCCTTGAACGATGAAGATTCATTAGTCTACAATCTGAGGTATAGTCTTAGGGGTCCAGGTAAGAGGGAAACTCAAAGCTCAATGACAAGGCCTGGCTTCTCTTCTCCCTGAGTGTGCCGTGTGTGGTCCACTTCAGTCCCAGGGCACAGCAGGCAGCCGAGTCACTTCTCACCTGTTCTCTGTCTTTGTGGTGATTCACCTGCCCTGTGCCTTTGTTCCCGGCTCTGAGCAAGAAAACGGAATCTTCACTTCACTATCTGGTCCACAGAACTACGTGAACCATTGTTTATGAAAATTCATATTAGAGGTGCCCATCCCCTTGGTAGATGAATTGACATCTTGCAAGATGATGATGGTCTACCTCTCAAAGTCAAGGCCAGCTGTGACTTCCCCTGGTCAGCTAGTCTGGGCAGGCATCTGTGAGCTGGCCCTTTCCGCAGAGCGTGAGGTAACCCTGGCTTCTGGACCAATAAAGACAGCAGTTGAATGCTGGGAACACACATCAGAAATAGTGACAGGTCCTTCCTCCTTCCCTCCAGGGGCATCACTCCCAAATGGCCAAAGCAAACAGAAGAAGACACAATGCTGGGCCTTCTGCCCAGAGCCACCCGCCTCGTCAGTACCTGGCCTCTGGGAGCGGGCATTGTCGTTCTCACTGTCTGCCCCCCTGACCGCTTCCAGGCTCTAAGCTTTATGGGTATCACATAATCTTCTCCTCACTTGCCTTGAGGAGGATACTATTTGTGTCTCCACATTATAGATAAACAAAGTGAGGCCTTGTAAGATTAGGAAACTTGGCCGAGATCACACAGCTACCCATGACAAAGCCAGGTTCAATCTCCAAGCCTAGGTTTGTAATGCTTGATTGTCTCATCCCCGGTATGACATGTGGGGCTCAGAACACATGACTGTTCTCACTCGAGAAGGTGTCTCTCTGTACTGTATTAAATTAACCGCTGCTGTAGCCTTCCCCGGGATGGCTCAGACCTACTCAAATCTTTTAGTTATGTGTTTGTCTGCTTGTCTGTTTGTATGATTAACCAGAACATGTTTCCTCAGATTTGAATTTCACTTCTGGGAATTTTTAAAAGGTCTAAAATGACTTCACTTCATCCACAAATGAGATGTTTGATTTTTTTCCCCCCAGAAGTCCCAAGCTTGGCCAGGCAGCTCCTGCTGTCTGTCCATCCGCAGTGCCGAGCCACATGCAAACCTACAATGGATTCCCCTGGTCTAAGGGCTCACCCTGTGATGATGCACAGGGACCAAGGTTCCCACCCTCTGTCCTCTGGGTACCAGACAAGGCCTCCTACAACCAGCCAGGTTTTCTTGGACCTCCTGGGGAAAAGAAACCAGAGTCATGTGTAACTCAGGAGACTCGGGTGTGCATGTCTCTAAAAATGTCTCCCAGCTAGGAGACCCCTAAGGGGAGCCCCGTCATCTGCCACTATCAGAGTCTGGCTATGTGATCTGTGACACAGAACATGTCCCCCACCCATTCCTTTCATTGTAATTCTGTCCCTCTCCCCTTGGCCTTTGGCTGCCAAAAGCCATCAATTAGCACACAAGGCATAAGCTCCGGGAGGGCCCGATTGTGTCTCTCAAGTCCATAGAGACCACAGTATAATATCCATCATTGCCGCTCTGTGCCATATGAAATGATTTACTTCACAACTACGTTGTGAGTTAAGCACTGGCCTTTCCCCCATTTTCACCTGAGAAAATTGAGGATGAGAAGAGCTAAGTCACTTGGTAAGGACCGCCTGAGGGAAGCTAGGATTGGCACGTGAGTCCACCAGAGCTCAGGACCTGTGTTTGCTGTGACTCTAACACTGCTTTTTTATGCGTATGTGGGTGTGCATGCATGCGTGTGTGTGTGTGTGTGTGTGTGTGTGTGTGTGTGTGTGTGTGTGTACATGCATGCACATGCACACAGTTGCCCATAGAGACCTGAAGAGGGCATCGGATTCAGCAGAGCTGGAATTACAGGTGGTCACGAGTTGCCCAGTGTGGGTGCTGGGAACTGAACTTGGGCCCTCTGAAGATCAGCAAACACTCTCAACTGCTGAGCCATGCCTCTAGACCCCTTCTTTTTGACCTTTCACGTTCACCCCCAAAGCAAAGCAATGGCATGCTTGCTTCTCCAGCCACTTAAATTAGAAACTACACAACAAAACAATCTCCATCCATAAAATTCATCTTTATGTTTCTATATCTTGTATTTGTGTGTATATATGAAAATAAGTATGGTTTTAGTTTTTCAAAACATGGTCTTAAAGCCTGTTTCTCCAAGTTTCACTTAAACACAGCCATCTTTCCACTCCACTAATATTTAATTGTTCTTTCACAGTCTATATTTCATAACTGCGTAAGGTCACATCATTTGGAGGAGGCGCTATTTAACTAACCAAGCCCTCGTTGCTGGCCATTTGTTAGCTCTGGTTTGCTACGGTGATGGAATAAGCAACGCCATGGAGGCGATCCCGCACCACCTCTTTGTTCTGGAAAATGAACACTGAAAAACAGAGTTGCAAAGTTAATTGTACAGCTTTTCATCCATGTTGCTGGGCTCCCATGGGGTGTATTTTGATAATCCAGGCTCCACTGTCAGCTAGCTAAGCCTTCCTAGGTGGGAGATTAAACAGAAATGTGTTCTGAATAACCATGCCAAGTTTACTTATTTTGAACCTCGGGGAGCTTTTAGAGTATTAAGTGTAGACCCTGTTAGGGAAGCCCTTTCCCTGACTGTCCATGATGGGGACAGGTGGCTCCTGGAATCTAGAGAAACCTCCTCACCAGGCATCCAAACATTGCAGATGGAAGCAGTTCCGTGGAAGTCACTTTCATCATGTGACGTGGCACAACTGTCCAGGAGATCAGAGTGAGAGGTCCTAGGCAAGCAACCTCTCTTGGTGGCGCCCCTCTCTTCAGTCTCAGAGAAACGTGGCATCCGAAGTCAGGAGAAGGAAGCAGAGCTGGAAGGCCACAGGAGGCATTAGAGACAGCTTGCATCAAGTTTCCTCCACCTGCTCCATCAGAGAGATGGTTTAGGTGTTTCTAGAACCTCATGAGGAAAGAACTGCCTGCCCCACGAGGAGACCTCCAGCCACTTCCCAAGCTCAGAGCCTGATGTGCGTGTAAAGCAGTGGGACAGAGGCTGGGCAAGCCACCTTCAAGCCGGGATCTGCAATAGAACCCATGAGGAAACTGGCCCTGGCTGAGCAGCAAAGGGAAGCGAGGCCTGGTTGTAAGCATTGTCTCTGAAGCTGAAAGATGGGGCAGAGCATGGGCAGCTGGGGGCACTTGCATTGCCCCAGCTCCCTCAGTGCCAGTGGCCTCTTCACAAGGACTTCCACAGACATTAGATCAACGGAGGAGCTAGGAGATGTCTGTGCCTTAGAGCTAGTAATAAACTTGAATCATGGATGTTCTTTCTCATTTCTCCCTGAAATCCAATTCCCATCCTCTCCCTATTGATGATCTTTTTAAGAAGTCTGCTGCTCATCTTGGTGGGTTCCCCAGGCCATGTCCACAGTAGCCTTCCCACTGCCTTCTGCCTGCCTGCAGTGGTGTGTGTGTGTGTGTGTGTGTGTGTGTGTGTGTGTGTGTGTGTGATAGGAGCAGGAGGGGGGCGGCATGAGTCCTCTCCAAAGGCCAAGCTCCTCTCTGACTCTCCAGGGGCTGGGGGATCCCTTGGCAACTCCAGAAAATTCATCTTCCCTTCCAAACACCAAAGCAGGAGCTGTTGCTACATGGGAGTGGGGGTGGGGCATTGGTTAGAGAATGAGGGGCAGGGGTGAGAGGAGAAACCAGGGGTGGGGGTGGGGAGCAAGAGGGAGTGGGAGCCAGAGACAGAACCAGGCATAGAGAAGGGAAATGAGTATGAGAAACAAAGAAAGAAACAGAATAAGCTGTAGAGAAGACAGGGAGAAAGAGATGGAAAGTGAGGAGAGAAGGAAAAGGAGAGGGAAAGAGAAGGGTAAGCTGGGTGGTGAGAAAGTGAGCAGAGAGAAGGAATGAAGGGAACCCTTGTCATTTGGGGTACCCGCTGTAATAAGTCTCCTTTAGTGTATCGTTAGTGGAGACCTAGGCCACAGCCAGCAGGGAAAAGAGAGAGGCGGGTCCTGGCCCAGACCTGCTGGCAGGTGGCCGCCCCTGGGTGGGGCCACCCAGCCAAGCCCTCGGGGTATAAGTCACAGGAGGCCAGGGCCAGCTGAACACCTGTCAGGGACAGCTCCAGAGAGCACAGGTGCAGCAGGTGGCTACCCGAACCCAGCCCCAGCATGAGCTCCTTCGACCTCCCGGCACCCTCGCCACCGCGATGCAGCCCCCAGTTCCCCAGCATCGGCCAGGAGCCCCCGGAGATGAATCTTTACTACGAGAACTTCTTCCACACCCAGGGCATGCCCAGCCCTCAGCGCCCCACCTCCTTCGAGGGTGGTGGAGAGTATGGGGCTACCCCTAACCCCTATCTCTGGCTCAATGGGCCAGCCATGACCCCACCACCCTACCTGCCTGGTACTAACGCCAGTCCCTTCCTGCCCCAGGCCTATGGCATGCAGAGGCAGCTTCTGCCCAGCGACCTGGGCTGGCTGCCCATCCCCTCTCAGGAGGAGCTCATGAAGCTGGTGCGCCCACCATACTCCTACTCGGCTCTCATTGCCATGGCCATCCATGGGGCACCTGACCAGCGCCTCACGCTGAGCCAGATCTACCAGTATGTGGCTGACAACTTCCCCTTTTACAACAAGAGCAAGGCTGGCTGGCAGAACTCCATCCGCCACAATCTGTCACTCAACGACTGCTTCAAGAAGGTGCCCCGAGATGAGGACGACCCAGGTAAGACAGCAGTGCATGCAGAGTAGGAGACCACCCCTGGGAAGGCTGCAGATCCTTAAGGACTTATTTCATTTCTGCTCCGAACTATATTCTAGAAAGTTCTAACTACAGCCACCACTCGATCCACCAAACTGGAAGCTGCTAGGAGACAGGGCAAAAAGGAACTCTGCAGTGGAGGAGAATATGGGCTCTGGAAGCAGATTCAGGCTTCCCTGTCTCAGGAAGGTTGAGCTTGCTGAGCCTCAGTTTCCTTATCTAAAAAAAGGCAAAAATGCAAAGGATGTCTATTAAAAATTGTTTCTGCGCAGTCTTTGGTGTGGACAAAAGCTCAATATGCTGCAGTCATTATAATTCACCTGTGCTTCAGTGCCCAGCACGTAAGAAGTCCTTGGTAGAACTAGACCAAGCCAATCCCAAGTGTGCAGCAGCCAGGCCTGTAGCAGAGAGGACCTGGCCTCAATTGGGCACCATTGAGGCCTCATGACATGGCTCTGCCTGTCCTCCCTTCCATACAGAACCTCCTTTAATTCTGGCAGCACCCTGCAAGGTGTCTCTTCATGAACCTATTGCTCAGATGAGGAAAATAGCATTCATGGGTGAAGCTGCCTTCCCAGAGTGACAGGGTTTGGGGTGTTAGTGATGGCACTTGACTTAAACACAGCTCCATTGCTGAGACTGGAATGTTCCTGTCAAATGATGAGGCACAGATGCTTGCAGAGGGTAGTGTAAAATACTCCTGGATCCAGTTTCCAGAACTGAAGTCTAGTTTTGTCCTCCCACAGGAAGCCAGGGTATGGCTTGGAACCCTACCTCTGCCCCTTTGAAGTCAGCCTTTGTCAGATCTATTTGTCCCTCAGAAGAGAGACTGTCCCATGCAAGGTCTTTCCTCACTTTCCAGCTCAGAGTAGCAGGGAAGAGTCGGGGTTTCCCTTCTGGTGGCACCTCAGTTGTACAGCTCTTGGACACATGTAATGTCTGTCCTGTCCATCAGTGAGTCTGGGGAGACAGGGGAAATCTTCAGACTAGAAAACAGATTTATCCAAAGTCAATTGTCACTGAGGAGCAAAGCTAAGGCTCAAGTCATCTTCAGGATCCATATTCAGGAGTCCAGAACTGTTTCCTGGCTTTTCCTGGACCTTAGTAATAAATAGAGGCCCCCACCAGTGCCCCACCCCTCCCTGGATCCCTGCATCCTGACACTTCACCCTTAAAAGGATCAATCCTGTCAATTCCTTCAGGCATAACTTATGCTGCATTTCCATGCACTCCCAGAGCCTCTTGTGGGGGAGGTAAAGGGTATTTAGAAAGAGATGGGTGTGCAGGAGTGTGCTTACAGAGAGATGGGTGTGTGGGAGGAGTGCTTAGAGAGAGGTAGGTGTGTGGGGTGTGTTTAGAGAGAGGTGGTAGGGTGGGCAGATGCTATGGAATTTCTTCATTTCTGTGCCAGGCTTTGTTCTTTTCTGTGCATTGTTGCCCCTGATTTTAGTTTTGGATGTTGCAGACGAATAGAACGGGATCTTGTGTCCACCTCTCTGTTTCCTTCACATCTCCCACTTCTGTCTCAGGCAAAGGGAATTACTGGACTCTGGACCCCAACTGTGAGAAGATGTTTGACAATGGAAACTTCCGCAGGAAGAGGAAGAGGAAATCAGACACGTCTTCTAGCACAGGCTCCTTGGCATCAGAGAAAACGGAGACCAGTCTCCTGGCAGGCAGTCCCAAGCCCACGGAGCCTCAGGATGTCTTAGACACTGCCTCACCAGACACCACCAGCTCCCCAGAGAAGCGGGCCTCCCCTGCCCCCTCCGGCACCCCATGCCTCAACAACTTCCTCTCCACCATGACAGCCTATGTGAGTGGGACAAACCCCATGAGCCGCTCGGTGGCCACACCAGGACTGAGCCCGGAGCCGACTGACAAGATGGGGCAGAACTCACTAAGTTTCAACTCCTACACCCCCCTCACCAACCTCAGTAGCCACGGGAGTGGGGGTGAATGGGCCAACCCGGTCCCCACCAATGCTCTAGGCTATGGAGGCTCTGTCCTCAACCAGTTCAGCCCACATTTCTACAATAGCATTAACACCAACAGTGTTCTCTTCCCCAGGGAAGGCACCGAAGTCTAGGGACAGAACAGCTTCTGGTCCACAGAGCTGTCTAAGGGGAAAGAAATGGAGGTCCTCCAGATTAGACCCTCCACTACCCCCAAGATCTGAGACTTTTGAACTTCACAGACAGCACAGGAAGCTAGAAAGAATCTGTGTTCTTTCTAGAACACTGTCCAATGCTTCCGGTGATCACATCTGAATCTACACAGATGTGTTAACTACAGTGGGCAGACCAGTGATGTGGCCATTTCTTGAGCACTTACTATGCGCTGGGTCCGTTCATGGGCTTTTTAATGACATGGTCACACTATGTACAGTCATCCTTTGAGGTTCATATGACCCTGTCCATTTGACGGATCATGAAATTAAGGCTTGATAATGTTGTCGTCAGCCTTTCTGGGGTCATGGAAATGACAAAGATGTCAAAGCAGGGTCTGGGCAACCCTCAAAGGGGCAGTGGTGGGGGAGCTGGTTGGGAGGGTCAGCATAAGAAGCTGGTGATGGCAAGCGCATGCGCACCTCCCCACTGCCTTCTGGTTACCCATCAGAATTTAACGCCAACGTGGGTATGACTTATCCCCGCTGTCCTTTTCCTCTTGCCTCGGCTTATACAGGCGCTCCTTTAGCTACTACTCAAGAGGGGAAGCAGTAGCAGGGTGCCCAGTGACGTGTCCCCCGAGGACAGTAGCTCTAGCAGGTGCAATGCAGGGTCTCACTTTCCTGTCCTCCCTCAGAACTTGAGCAGAGCCAGAGGTCAGTGAGAAGAGTGGTATGCACCCCTAAAATCCCAGCCCAGTACCTCTCACCTGCAAAATCTCGTAAATCCCTGCTTCCTCTGTGTGTGTGTGTGTGTGTGTGTGTGTGTGTGTGTGTGTGTGTGTGTGTG
>CABHPP010129543.1:0-33228 GCA_902168425.1 Peromyscus attwateri
TTTTTTTTTTATATTTTCTGTTTTCATTGACTGATGAATCTATTTCTTTTATTATATCTTCAACACCTGAGATTCTCTCTTCCACCTCTTGAATTCTATTCGTTATACTTGTCTTTGTAGTTCCTGTTCACTACCCAGATTTTCCATTTTCAGAATTCTCTAAGTTTGTGTTTTCTTTACTGCTTCCCTTCCAATTGTCAGGTCTTGGACAGTCTCCTTCACCTGTTTGTTTTTTCTTGGCTTTCATGGCATTCTTTAAGGGATTAATTGATTTCCTCTAAATTTTTTGTCTGTCTTTTTCTCAATTCCTTTAAGGTTTTTTTTTTTTTTCCTCTTTGAGGACCTCTATCACCTCCATAAAATTGTTTTTATGCCCTTTTTCTTGTGCTTCAGCTGTGTTGGAATATTCAGGTCTTGCTATTGTAGGATAGCTGGGCTCTGGTTTTGTCAGAGTTCTCTGGCTCTGGCTGATTATATCTTACACTGTTATTTAGGCACATGTGGTTTGAATGATTACAGGTCTAGTTGCTGATTTCTGATCTTGTTTTTGTGGAATGGGTGTGTTGTTCCTTGGTTTCTATTTCCTCTTTTGTCTTCTGGGTTTCTGGAGGTGGGTATGACCTCTGATACAGTTTGGAGTCTCTGTCCAAGTTGGGAGTTGGCCTTCTGGGGGTTAATTCTGCTTCGTTGAAGCAGTGCTTCTCTGTTCTTCTGACTATTGCAACCTGTACCTGAGCTTCAGAAGTTCACTGGCACTGGGGACAAGGGCCATCAACATTCATGGTATGAATGATGAGGTGGGAGTGGTCAGGTAGCAGAATGGGTCTCTAGGAACAGAATCTAGGGAGTGGGGTTGTTCAGCTGACAGGTAGGTCACTCACCTGTTCTTCTCACTGTTGTGGCCAGAACCTAAGCAGAGGAAGTCTGCTGAATTTGGGGGCAAGGCCTGGCAGCAGGGCTTATGATAAGGTGGTAGGGCATGGGATTTAGAATGAGTGTTTGGGAACAGAAAAGGGAGAGGTGTAGTTCAGATGCAGTACCATAATTTTTAACACATATAGTATAGAATTTTTTTCAGCTAAATGAGAACTGATATACATACTAACAAACACAGGTGCACACGTGTGCACGTGTACACACAAACACACACACACACACACACACACACACACACCTGTAGCAAGGAAAAATGAAAATTATCATAATAGCACTAATATTATATTGATCCTCAGACACTGACATTACAAGACTTTAAAACCCCACTCTTTCCAATAGACAAGTCGTCCGGACCAAAACTAAAGAGAGAAATGCTGGAGTTAACTGACATTATAAACAAAATGGACCTAACATATCTACAGAATATTTCACCCAAACAAGAAAAAATATATACCTTCATCTCTGCACCTCATGGAACTTTCTCCAAAATTGACCACATACTTGGACACAAACTAAATCTCAACAGATATGGAAAAATTCAAAGGAGGCCCTACATCCTATCTGACCCCCATGGATTACAGCTAGCTATCAACAACAGAAAGAGAAAGCTTAAAAACTCCTGGAAACTGAAAATTTCTCTACTGAATAAAAAACATGGTAAAACAAAAATTAAGAAAGAAATATAATATTTTCTAGAATTGAATGAAAATGAATATACAACATTCCCAAATTATGGGACGCAATGAAGGCAGTTCTAAGAGGGAAGTTTCTATCACTAAGTGCCTATATTTAAAAAAAAAAGGAGAGATCTCATACTTAATACTTAAAACTTAACTGCACACCTGAAAGTTCTAGAACAAAAAGAAAACATCACACTCAAAAGGAGTAGATGACAAGAAATAATCAAACTTAGGGTCAAAAATCAATAAAATACAAACAAAAGCTTAACAAAGAATCAATGAAACCAAGGTAATTATTTGAGATAATCCGTAAGACTGACAAATCCTTATCCAAATTAATTAAATGGTGATATCCAAATTAACAAGACACAGCAGACACCGAGGAAATCCAGATAACCATAAAGACATATTATAAAAATCTGTACTTGACAAAAATTAAAAAATATAAAGAAATGGATAATATCCTCCATGCATATCATGTATCAAATTTCAATTGAGACCAGATAAGCAATTTTAGAGACCTGTAACCCCTTGTGAAATAGATACAGTATTTAAAAATCTCCCAATAGGAAAAAAAAAATGCCAGGGCCAGATGAACTTATCACAGAATTCTACCAAATTTTCAAAGTGGATTTAATGTCAATACTCCTCAAATTATTCCACAAAAAAGAAACCAAGTAAACATTATTGAAGTCACTTTATGTGGCCACAGTTACCCTGATATGCAAACCACAGTAAGACGCAACAAAGAAAGGGAGTTACAGACCAACTTCCCTTTTGAATATAGAAACAAAATTTCTCAATACTGTACTTGCAAAGTGAACCCAAGAACATATAAAAAAAATCATCTATGATGATCAAATAGGTTTCATACCATAGAAGAAAGGATGGTTCCATATACATAAATCAATAAATGCATTATACCTATAAATAAACTGAAAAACAAAAATCACATGATAATTTCATTAGATGGAGAAAAGGTCTTTAACAAAATCCAATACCTCTTTGGAACAAAAGTCCCGGAGACATTAGGAAAACAAGTGACATATCTCAACATTATAATAAGGGTGATATACCACAGACTCAGAGCCAATATTAACATAAAATGAGAGAAACTCAAAGCAGTTCCATTAAAATCAGGTACAAAACAAGGCTGTCCACTCTCTTCACATCTATTCAATATAGTACTTGAAGTCTTAGCTAGAGCAATAAGACAACTGAAAGAAATTAAGTAGATACAAATTGGAAGGGAAGAAGTCAAAGTTTCTTTCATTGCAGATATGATATGATACATAAGCTGCCCTAAAAATTTCACCAAGAAACTCCTACAGATGATAAATACTTTCAGCAAAGCATCTGGATACAAAATTAACTCAACAAAAATCAGTAGTCCTCCAATAAACAAATGACTAACAGACTGAAAAATAAATAAGGAAAATAAAATCTTTCACAGTAGCCTCAAATAATATAAAATACCTTGGGGATAACTCTAATCAACCAAGTGAAAGACTTGTATGATAGAAACCTCAAGACTTTGAAGAAAGAAACTGAAGAAGATATCACACGCATTTGTAGCATCAACATAGTAAAATTGACATCCTACCAAAAGCAATCTACAGGTTCAATGAAATTCCTATAAAAATTCCATCATAGTTCTTCACAGATCTTGAAAGGACAAATTTCAGTTTCATATGGAGAAAAAAAATCTCAGGATAGCTAAAACAATCCTTAACAATAAGAGAACTGTTAGAGCTATCACCATTCCCAATTTCAAGTTGTACTACAAAGCTATAGCAATAAAAACAGCATGGCATTGGCATTAAAACTGACAAATTGATCAATGGAATGGAACTGAAAAACAGACATGAATCCACAAATCTGCGGAAATCTGATGTGTGATAAAGAAGACAGAAATACACACTGAAAAAAAGACAGTGTCTTTAACAAATGGTGCTGGTCTAACTGGAAGTCTGCATGTAGAAGAATTCAATTAGAGCCATACTTATCGCTTGAACAAAACTAAGTTCCAAATGGATCAAAGACCTCAACATAAAACTGGACATACTAAACCTGATAGAAGAGAATGTGGGAATTAGCATTGAACTCATTGGCACAAGAAAAACCTTTCTGAACAGAACACAGTTACCAAAGGAAATAAGATCAACAGTTATTAAATGTGACCTCATGAAACAGAGAAGGAAGCAATTATTGCAAAGGAAGCAATAATTCAGACATCACAGCAGCCTACAGAATAGGAAAGGATTGTTTTTGTTTGTTTGTTTCTTTGTTTTACCAACTATACATCAAATAGAGGACTAATATGCAAAATATATAAAGATCTAAAAAAAGGATATAAAAAAACAATTAAAAATGGGCTACAGATCCAAACAGAAACTTTTCAATAGAGGAAACTCTAATGATTGAGATTCAACATCTTTAGTCATCAGGAAATGCAAACCAAAACTACTTGAGATTTAATCTTATAACCATCAGAATGGCTAAAATCAATAAAACAAAAGACAACTCATGCTGGTAAGGACATGAACTAAAAAGAACACTCATCCATTGCTGATAGGATCACAAAGTTTTATAGTCACTATGAAAATCAGTGTGTTAGTTCTCAGGAAGATGGGAATCCATCTACCTCAGGGTCCAGCTATACCACTCCAGAACATATACATAAAGTATGTTTCATCCTACTACAGAGACACATGCTCAACCATATTCATTGCTACTCTATTCATAACAGCCAGAAATGGTTGTGGAGTATTAGTTGAAGATGTGCTAAAATTGTTTATGCTGTGGAATATTTATTTATTTATTTATTTATTTATTTAGGTTTTTTCGAGACAGGGTTTCTCTGTGTAGCTTTGCGCCTTTCCTGAATCTCGCTCTGTAGACCAGGCTGGCCTTGAACTCACAAAGATCTGCCTGCCTCTGCCTCCCGAGTGCTGGGATTAAAGGCGTGTGCCACCACTCCCTGACAGAATATTTTTTTAATGATGCAAAGATGTGTTGCATTCTTTTATGTTACATTTGTTTAACTCTTTAACGCTGTGTTACTTTGCCTGTCTAAAACACCTGCTTGGCCTAATAAAGAGCTGAATGCAGAAGAGCTAGGGAGAAAAGAGAAATAGACAGGACAGGCAGGCAGAAAAAAACTAAAGATACAAGAAGAGGGGAGTAGTGTCAGGGACCAGCCCTGACCTGTCAAAGGGTTCTTGAATGGAGGAGTGAGGAACTGAGAAATAATGGGAAGAAATATAGACGTAGATGAAAAAAAAGTTAGAGACATAGGATAGCTTCGGGAGGGCCCTGGAAGCTTATTCCTAAAGGGATTTTTATACACTAGCAAGGGGAGAGGCAAAAGGACTCCCCATTTCAGGATCAAATTACAAAATACAAACAAATGTAGATTCTTCCTTAATTCTCAAAACACCTGGTAACCACACGTTACGGCAAAGCATCTTATAATTAGGCCTTGAAATATAAGACACCTGGTAAACATACCTTTGGCCAAAACATCCTATTATGCAGCCTTGGAGAGCAACATAAACTCTGACTTTCTTAGCTTGAGCCAAGATGGAAACAACCCACAAGTTGGAATCTTTGTGGGCCCCCACAGAGGAGTGAAGAAAGGAGAAGGAGAGGAGAATACCCAGGGCCAGCCGCCCAGGTACACAAGTCAGCTATGGAGTAAAAAGTAAAGCAAGACATATAAAATACAGAAACATAAAAGCCCAGAGGCAAAAGATAGATGAGATAATTTAACTTAAGAAAAGATGGCTAGAAATAAGTCAGGCTAAGGCTGGGCATTCATAAGTATTGATTTGAGAGCTACTTGGTAGGCTTTCAAAGAGTAAAGAAAAAAAAAAAACAACTACACAACATAGTTGTCCCTCAACAGAAGGATGGATAAAGAAAATATGGTACAGTTACACAATAGAGTATTGCTTAGTTGTTTTAAAAAAAATGAAATTTTGAAATTTGAAATGGAACTACAAGAAATCACCCTGAGTGAGGTAATCCAGACCCAGAAAGACAAATACGGCATGAATTCACTTATATAATATATGGTTATTAGCCACAGAGTCAATGATAACTAAGCTATAATCCATAGAACCCCAGAGGTTATGTATAGTTGAAGAGACTAGTTGAGGACAGATAGAACTCGGTAGAAAAATAGAAATAGAGTAAATTGTATGGATGTGTGCAGTGGGACTTGTGGATCAGGTGCAGAAGGGAAAGGAAGAATAGAACAGAGGAGAGAATATGGAGCAAGACACCTAAAATTAAGGACCATTTGAGGGGTACAATGGAAACCTAAGTCTGTAGAAGCCTCCTAAAACATATACATTACTGAATACAATCTAAATGACATTACTAAATAATGGGGGAGACAGAACCCAATTATTTGAGGGGTAGTATAGAAGCCTAATTCAATAGAAACGTCCTAAAATACATACATATGTGATAGCAATCTAAAAGAAATATGTAGCTAGAGTTTTCTCTCTTGGGTCCCGCCAAGCTCCGGCAGTCTGACGGCCTACTTATAAAATAAACACACAGATGCTTATATTATTTAAACTGTTTGGCCTAATGGCTCAGGCTTCTTGTTAACTGTTCGTATATCTTAAATTAACCCATTTCTATAAATTTATACCTTGCCACGTGGCTCATGTCTTACTCTCATCTTCACATGCTGCTTGTCATGGGGGCAGCTGGCAGAGTCTCTCTGACTCAGCCTTCCACTTCCCAGAATTCTCTTCTCTGCTCATCCCACCTATACCTCCTGCCTGGCTACTGGCCAATCAGCATTTTATTTATACAAAGCAATATCCACAGCAGAAATAGCTAAATCATGGGGCAGACAGAGCCTCAGCTGGCCATCCTTTTCACCTAATGAAGCTTCCAGTATCTGGATTGGTTTGCATCTAATTCAATTGTTAGTCAGAGGGTCTCTAGAGAAACCACAGACAACCTAGGCTGTTGCCTAAACTATAGATTACTCTCTACAATCTGATAGCAAAGCCCCATTGCTGAAGACAGTACCTACACACCTCATGGAACACGGAGAAGATGAGCTGGTGCCTACATATAACCTTCACCCATATGTGCTAAGGCTTTGGTAAAGGAAGGTACTCTATAAACCAACAAAGGAGAAAGAAACCATCCACAAACCATTTGACATACAATGGTGTCCTGCCTGTAAGATATGCTAGTGCAATTGAGGCACACTATTTTGGGGAATAATCAACCATTATCTGATTTGACTGCAGGCCCATGCCAAGAGATGGAATCGATACTTGACAATGTTTATTTGATCAAGAACCTATGACTACATAGTCTGGGGCCCTTGTAAAACCAAATACTACTGGTCTAAAAACAACAGCAAAACAATTAGTTTCAATAAAATGGCTACTAATGACATTTTTTTTTATACTCATAGATTAGTGCCTTACTCAGTCATCACCAAAGTTTCTTCCTGCAGCAGTTGGGAACACATACAGAGAATGCCCTCCCTCCCAGACAAACAACATGCAGAGTGAAAGACCTTGGAACACTCAGGTCTAAACAGGGTGTCTCCATCAAATCCTTCCCCTCAGGGCACAGAGAATCTTGCAGAACAGGTAGCAGAAGGACTATAATATCTGAGGGAACACCACGAAAGCAAGACCTCCTAAACACAACAGGACTAATGCAAATACGAACTCACAGAGCCTGAAGAAGCATACACAGGGCCTGCACAGGTCTACAACAAATGGAGTCCAAGGGCTGAAAGCAAAAGAGGACATATGACCCATCCCCAACCCAGAAGCTATTTCCAATTCACAACCAGTTGCAAATGAAAATCAAGCTTCCTCCAAGGGAGTCACATTAGGGGAAAAAAAAAAAAAAACTACTTTTAAGGGTAGACTCATGCTCAGCTTCAGAGGTTCAACAGAAAATTAACTCAATGGCATCTTTGGAGCTTGCTTGACTCATAATGTTGTAATAGGGCATAACTTTTTTATTAATTTTATCTTATTATTTTTATTATATATAATATATATATATATATATAATTTCTCTGTTTTTCTTTTAAATATATATATATAATGGCTTCCAGTTTAGTGTTTTTATGGGATTCCAAGTTTGAAAACAAGTGGGTCTTTGTTTTTTGTGCCTTTTCTTTGCCTTTTTTCTTTCTGTTTGTTTTTGTTTTATCATATTATAAATATTTTATTTTATTTTTATCACTTAGAAGCCTTTTTTGTTTTTTGTTTTTCTAATGAGAGACAAAAAGGGGGTGGATTCTAATGGCAGTGGAGGTACAGAAAAATTTGGATGAATAGAGGAGTGGAAACTATAATGAGAATACGTTATGTGAGAAAAGAAATTCTTTTTTCAATAAAAGGAAAAACTCACGGGAGTGATCATAGAAGAAGCAACAGATACAAAATTATTAAAAATAAAGAAAAGGAACTGAGTACTTTTGAATACCTTCTCCGTGCTACATGTCATGATTCACACTTATGTTATTTAAGTTATGAAATGCATGATATTGAATTGGATAAGTTAATGGATATTTGTGTACATTAGAAACATACTGTAATTGGGAATGTGTATTGCTCAGAAGTTGATGAAGCATATATGAAAATAATAGAAATAGATGATTAAAATATGTATAACCCAGTTCTTACATAATTACTCTTAGGAGGCTTAGCACAAAATTAATGAAATGATATTATCTCACTATGCATATGCAAATGTGAGCAAGTGGGTGTGCTCTAGAGGAGCATAAACAAGGTGTTATGGTAACAAACTTCCATGTCTGAATTAACGAAGAGCTCAGTTCATTTCATAAGATGATAACCTTGTCCTATGCATCTCATAATATAATTTTATCAATTCAGCACTGTGAATATGCTTAGTGATTTCAGTATATTGAAAAAGAAACAGAATCAAAAAGTGTGTCCTGTAGATGTCAGAAAAAAATCAAGGCATAAAACAGCTCTAATTTTCTATGTTAGAATATTACCAAACTTAATACATTTGTATTGTATAAATTTCATCATGAAGATATTAGACATTGAATAGGATATGTGGATGCTTTTAAATATAAAATCCTGTTTAAATTCATAGTTAAAACATACCATTTATTTTAATAGTTGTTAACAGAGTTGTACATGAAATTATTATGTATATATACATATATAATAACGTTGATATAGATCCTCGTAGGTACATTACAGAACATCTACATAAGATTGTTTCATTATCTCTACCATTACTGGATAAGTAGATGATCTCCTAAAAGAGGAACATTCAAGCTAGACTATGAATTTACCTTTGATTTATCAAGTTTTCCTTGGAAATGTAAACTAGAAAGCAAACATATTACAAGGCAAATGTATTCCTCTAAAGGGCAAATAAATTAAATCTTAGGTGAGGGAGTGCCACAAAGGCTAGATTCTAGTAATCATGTTCATATACAGACTGAAGGGACTATAAATAGTTACACAAAACTGAGTTCCTATCAAATCATTTTATTATTCTTTGCTAATTACATGAAGACTGATATCTTTTACAGATCATTTTTAATTTTTCCCATATATTAATAATTTTAAAAGAGCACCATTATTAATGTCAGCATCTCTACATTCCTGGTCCTTCAGTGTATTAAAAAATATATTACCTCAATTATAGATAATTGCAGACAAAGGTTATGACATAGGCCAAAGAGGCTGGTGACTAATGGGAAAAACTATTGCTCCCTGGGGACCAATAAATACTTGTTTTTGGTTTTGTTGTTTTACAAAACTACCCTCTTCCTCCTTCTCTGCCTGCTCCCATTCTCATTCAGTGAATGGCTTTTTAACCAGCAGCTTCAAAGCTGTGTATCCTGGGTGCTCCAGGGCAGCCAAATGGGCTAATGGAGGCCCAGGAGGACAGTCTGAACTTCAAGAAAAACAGATGGCCTTCTGCAGAGCATCATGCAAACCCTAAAATGAACTCCAGAAACTACTCCATCATATTAACAGCATGGTGTCTTGTTTAGTTTGAATTTGACTTTGGTGTTTATGAAAAATTGCATTCAACCACTAAAATCTCATAAACTAAGGGATTTCATTAATCACTGCTTTATACAAACATTCAGCAAGGTAGGTTGTGAAAGCACAAATCTAATGAGCAGGAGATCAGAAAAATAGAGAAAATAGAGTACACGTTCAGGTGTAGCAGTGCATGCCTGTAGCATTTCCATTCACAGAGGCTGAGGCAGGAGGAATACAATTTACAGAATAGCCTGGCAACAAATGACAAGTTCTCTCTCTCTCTCTCTCTCTCTCTCTCTCTCTCTCTCTCTCTCCCTCTCCCTCTCCCTCTCCCTCTCCCTCTCCCTCTCTCCTTCCCTCCCTCCCCCTCCCTCTCTTTAATTCCCTTCCTTTCCATCTCTCTTTCCCTTCCCTTCCCCCTCTCTGTAAAGAGAAACTTTATATTAAAAGGTCACCTCTTCACCAGGAGAACACAGCTCACAAAATTAACTGAGCAGGGCT
The DNA here is from genome assembly GCA_902168425.1 of Peromyscus attwateri. Lineage (NCBI taxonomy): Eukaryota > Metazoa > Chordata > Mammalia > Rodentia > Cricetidae > Peromyscus > Peromyscus attwateri. The sequence goes on from CABHPP010129543.1 coordinate 10,154, forward strand.
CATAGATACTGAACCTGCAACCACGGAGCCTGCATGGGTTTAAACTAGATCCTCTACATACATGATGTGGTTGTTTAGCTTGGAGATTTTATGTGATTCCTAACAGTAGGCATGTCTCTAACTCTGTTGCCTGCTCTAGGAAACTTTTCCTCCTAGGTTGCCAAAGTCCAGCCTTGATATGAGGATTTGTGTCTAGTCTCTTTTTGTTGTTTTTGTTTTTGTTTTTCAAGACAGGGTTTCTCTGTGTAGTTTTGGTGCCTGTCCTGGATCTCGCTCTGTAGCCCAGGCTGGCCTTGAACTCACAAAGATCTGCCTGGCTCTGCCTCCCGAGTGCTGGGATTAAAGGGGTGTCCCATCACTGCCCGGCTCATGTCTAGTTAATTGCATGATTTTGTGCTGTGTTCTGACGATATCCCTGAGAGGCCTGCTATTTCCTAAGGGAAGTGGAGAAGCAGTAGATCTGGGGGAGAGGGGATGTGCATGATGGGCTGGGAGGAGTGGAGGGAGGGGAAACTGTGGTCAGGATGTATTGCAGGAGAGAAGAATAAATTTATTTAAAAAGGTAACCTCTTGTAAGAGAAATATCTAAACTGGACTGTGAATAACATAATAAGAATATGAGTAAATACATAGATTCAAAAGAAATAAAAATTTTATGATTTCTTTATGAAGAAATATTATATATCATCTAAATTGTAAAAAAGGATCACACATTTAAGACAAAAATAAACATCTTATAAAATATAAAGTACAAAGATATGAAGCATAACTGAGAAGATTTTTTCAATAATTAAATATCCTGAATCTTATAAGAGGTTAATAAGAGGAAATAATCCAATATGAAAAATGAAAAATGAGAAAGGAATAAGGAAATATTTAACAAAAGTAGACATATGCATGGCTAAAATAAAATATTTCAGACAAGCAGGAAAATTAGCACAGGGTCCTTTAATGCTGCTGTAAAAGCACAATTGTCCACTGAGTACAGAAAGTGCTGTTGGAATGAGGACCTCCGTAGGCCATACTAGTCTACATGGTGCATTCCAGGCCAGAAAGAGTCACAATAGGGAATTTTAAGTGTTCATTTTGTAGCTACAAAATAGGTGAGTCCACAGATGGTGTGACACTTTATAATTTGCATATACATTAGGATAGTTTTGGATTTTTAAATGTTCTATATAGACTCCTGCACATACACTCCTATCATTTGGTTTTCACTAACATACTGAGAATTATTAATTTCCACATTACGGAAAAGAAAAGAAATAAATTCTCAGACTCACTTACCCATGTCACACATCTAATTAGAGTCAAATTGAGATTAGTGTCTTTTCCAGTGTTCATATCATGTTACGCTAAACATCTTTTTGAGAAATGGTCGAACATAAGAGGATATCTGATAATATGGGGATTTCCCTAGACTCATTTGTGGAATTAGTTTAATGTCATGGTGGATTCATAAAAACATCATTTTAATTAATTTTAGACATGACTCTGAAATAAATGTATTTTATTACTGTTATGGGTGTTAACAGGAATGCTCTTGCATTGACTCAATCAACTTCAATATGTAGACAGGTTTCTCTCCTTTTCTATAGTATAAAGACAACTCTATGCTAGATACTTGTCAGAATCGTGAGTCTTTAAATGTGCAAATGGCAGTTTAGTGGACATATACATTCAATCTAGTATAGTCTGGGCATCTCTATTCCACTTTACTGAGGAACTATTGGCAGTTGATGGTTGCTGGGAGAAGCATTATTCTTCATTATAGAGTCTGTGGCCACTGGTAAGCTTCCCATCTTTGAATGGATGTCCTCACACCTATGGGTTGTTGAAATTAAAAGACAAATGTGAATCTAGGAGGAGTTGTGTTAGGAGGACTTGGAAAGAATATGGAAGAAGAATATGCGGACACAAGTGATCTCATTTTGTTGTATACATGTATGAAATTCTTAAAGACTAAAATTAAAGATCGATGCAAGTATCATCTCAGTTGAATGACCAACAATAGTTCTCAATACTCATTAACTAATGGTTCTGGAAAGAATGACCAACTAATACAGGGAATACTGTGACACAGACATTATATGAAGCTCATCAAAGGGGCCTAGTCAGTAAGTGTTCACTCATGGAAATCAAAGACTAGAATGTGAGTACTGGGATGAGGGTGATGTGTTCATAGTCTCCCTGGACACATATTTGTGTAGGTCAGGGTTTCAATGGGGATGGCTTCCTTCAGATTCAACAAGCCTTCTTATTCAGCATCATACCATGTTACCATTCATACTTCAAGCCCAAAGATACTTCTGAAATTTTTGTGGGGGCTTTGTGCCTACTTTAATGTCAGTTTCCTATGAATCCAAAGCTCCTATGGTATTTATTCCTGATCTCTATTTAGTCATTGTAAGTAAATCAATAAATACTGTAAAATAATAAGCATGATTATTTGAGATATACCTTTATACAATTATCCAAACTTTCCTCAAGTGTTTTATTTATAGTTTCAACCAGCTAAGTCATTGTTTCTCACAGATAACTAGAAAGAAGATTTTATTCAATTAATTGGATTCTCTAGAGAATTATTTACTTTCATTTAACTTTTTTCTCAATTTGTGTTATTGGAAAAATACTAATTTGAACATTTTTAGAAATACAAATTTATTTATTAATAGTGGTTATTTTTCAGGTGATCCTACTTTATACTAATTTGTCATTCAACCCAAGCTTAAAGAAATATACTTTGTAACTAGAAACATTATTTTTAATATTAGTATCTTTTAAAACAAAGGAGAAACAGAAATACATAAGCTACTGGTCATTGAACATACACTACAGGTCATAAAGGATAGATCCTCTTGTATTTGATATTGCATTATATACTGTGTTCAAAACAAAGTAAAATGAGCCTAGTTTCATATCTAAACACATCAAATTTCAGACAGAAAAATATTATGTTCAAATAACTATGCACATATCTGTGACAAACTTAAATAATGCTCTGTCTCTAAAAGGCATGTTATTAGTCCACCATATTCTTTATAACCTAGGACCATACATTAAATTTTTATAAACGAAAAGTTAAATGGTTTCAATTTCCTGCTTTATTTTTTCCCTGTGCATTGTATGCAAAACACGAGATATAATCCCCTTTTCACAAGATGGAGCCAATTTTTATAACTAGCTCTAAGTCTGTAAAACAGCACAACTGCATAAGGTTCATTGAACAATGCAGATTCCAACCATAACTTACAGTCAGGTTATTGGTTTTCACATTTGCAGTGATATTTAAGCACACAATAGCTGTGTTCCAGTTCACAGTAATTACACTGTTTCATTATGCTCTTCTTGAAGATCTTCATACAGGTGATTGTCTCTGCAATTTTATTTTGCAGTAATTATGTTTCCACTCATTCTGAAAGGTAAATTAATGTTATTAAATACAATAGATTTATATAAACAATTGATTATGGTAGGTTTGAACATTCTAGCTTTTATGTGAGTCCCAAGGATTTGAAACCAGATCCTCATGCTTGTGGGCTGAATGTCTTTGCTCAAGAGCTATGCACCCATGCCTCAACATGCATTTTAAGTGCCACTGTTGGTTGAAGTATTATTTCATTTTAGGTATTTCCCTACAATATTTTGGAAAGAAGAATTAATTAGCTGATACTAGATAACTTTGTTTACATTATTGGAACGTGCCTGATTAGACTTGTTTTAACCCAGAATCTCTGCTCTCCTATCCACCAAGAAATGTAGGTATTGATGGAGCCACAGTATCACCTACAGGTGCCAGAACTTCTTTCGTAGTTTTCACATAAATTTACTTCTTCAAAGATAACTTCACTTGTCCCAAGCTGTGTTAGTCTAACAAATGACTATATAGAAAACTATAACTCTTCTATTATTCAAAAAAACAAAACAAACAAAACTTCTTGACTTAGGAGTGAAATACATACATGTATACTTGGTGTTCCACTTACTAATTAGAAAATCTAAAAGTGCTAATTGTGCCATTAGGGAATTGTTAGGTTGATTCTATAAGAGCTTTAAAGTTCTGTCATAGAAAAAGAGTTGGATGTGTAACATCTACATATTTAACCAGAGTTCTGAGCAGTTATGATAATAATTTTGCCTCCTTAAGAATCTGGAGAATGCCGGGCATTGGTGGCGCATGCCTTTAATCCCAGAACTCGGGAGGCAGAGGCAGGCGGATCTCTGTGAGTTCGAGGCCAACCTGGGCTACCAAATGAGCTCCAGGAAAGGCGCAAAGCTACACAGAGAAACCCTGTCTCGAAAAACCAAAAAAAAAAAAAAATCTGGAGAATATCTAAGCCTGCTTTGCTGCATGTGCTGTTTAGTTTTCATCAACTTGTCACAAACTGTAGTCATCTAGGAAGAGAGAATCTCAACTGATGAAGGGCAAACAAGTTAGCCTATGGGTTGTCTGTAGGGCATTTTCCTGATTAATGGTGATGCAGAAGAGTCACCTTCTCTAAGAGGTAACAGCCCTCTCAGGTGGTCACAGGTTGAACCAGAAATCAACCAGAGCAAGCCACAGAAAGCAATCCAGTAAACCAAATTCCTCCATTGCTCCTTCCTAAGCTTCTGAATGAGGTCCTGCCTTGACTTCCCTTGGTGACTGAATGTGATCAGAACTTGTAAGTCAAATAAACTCTTTTCCTTCCCCAAGCTGACTTCAGTCAGTATTTTCTGACAGCACCAGAAAGTAACTAGGGTACTATGAATCAATTACAGAAAATATATACTTAGGAGACAAAGAATTAATTTTAGTTTATAATGTTTTGCTTACTTGATCATTAGGAACTTAAATAAAAAATTATTTTCTAATTGATTCAGATTTTTAAAAGTTAGGTGCAGTCGTGGTTGATATATTGTGCACCACAATAAACTTATCTGGGGACAGAGAACAAAATATCTGCTAGATAGACATAGAAGTCAGGCATGGTGGCACACACCTTTAATCCCAGGAACTGATGGCAGGAAGCAGAAGGGTTTATAAGGCATGAGAACCATAAACCAGAGGTCTTTTTAAGCTTTTAGGCTTTTGAGCAGCAGTTCATTCAGCTGAGATCCATTCAGGTGAGGACTCAGAGGCTTCCAGTTTGAGGAAACAAGATCAGCTGAGGAATTGGTGAGGTGAGGTTGGATGTGGCTTGTTCTGTTTCTCTGATCTTTCAGCATTCACCCCAATACCTGGCCCTGGGTATGTTTTTATTAGTAAGACCTTTTAAGATTTGTGTTACATATAGTTGTAAATATAATATTTTAGAAGGCAGCACGAACAATACCCAGATATGAATAATTCTATTTGTTGCTGGTCACCATGCCCAAGGAGCAGCAGGTGGCAAAAAATAAAGTTCAGATTTCAGCCCACCAGGAGGAAAATCCCTGATGGGTGAATCTTGCATAGGCAAGGCCCCGAGACCAGAGACTCCAGAATGTCTTTTGCTTCTGCTGTGCCTTTACATGTTTGCCACTGACATCTTTCTCTGGTATTTGGCAGGGTGTAAATGGGCGTGGAGAGGTCCCCACTGCCTGTATTGTAGTGTGTTTATCTCATGGAAATATCCCATTCTACTGGGCATTTATACCTGTGGATTATTACGAAGTCAATTTCTTCCTAAGGTGTACTGTCTAATTGATAATAATGATGATAGTTTAAATAGAGTTTTGATGATTAAAACATGAACAAGGAAGTGTCACTCAACTAGAACACGTGAGTTTCTATTGAGGAGCCACATAGATGGTGGCTTAGGGTAATGATTAAGAATATGTCTCATTTTAGTAGTTTTTGCTTCAAAAACTATGTATAATGTAACTATACAAATTATATATACTATAATATTTATATATATAATATTATATATATAAACTATATATATATATATATATATATATATATATATATAAAATTTGTAACATATACCCAGCACTTTTGTAATCAGATCTGTTGATTTTCTGAACACTAGTAAGGCTGTATTTGAGAACCTGGAAAGACTATGAAGCATGAGCTCCTTTCTACTGATATGAAGGGCACTAGTTTACCATACACTACTAAAAATACCAGAATATCATGATGTGCTTCATGTTTACTGTTATTATGATTTTCAATAAAAAAGCCTAGAATCCCTGCAAATATGTTGCTTCTGGAGAACTTAAGCTATCATTTCTTTGATATTCTGAATGTTTATAAGTCACCCACCCTCGATGATTTATGACCTTTTTGTCAAGCTTTGAAATCATCAAGGTGGCATTTTTCTTCTCCCCAAACTCCTACATATTGGAATAAGGTCCTTTATGAGTATGCAGCTTTAACTAGGTATAATTCTAATCTCTCTAGATCCTTCATCATATGTCACTGTTATTTTCCTGAGTAAGTGAACCTATTTGTGAATTTTAGAGATTTAGAAATGGTCGTTTTTGAGGATCTATTAAGTTTCACTGTATTTCAAAAAATCAATAAAATTATATAAAAGAATTCCTTGATTTGAAACAGTATGATTGGTGTTACACATTTGGAGCATTTATCTGAGATATTGTAGAACACATCTCTAGGATAATCTATTATTAGAAAAGAGATATAGTGACATTATTTTTACCTTAGAAAAGGGATTTGCCAGTAAATTATTGTCTAGGTGACCATATGTTTGCAAAAGTGCAATTAAAAAGGATGTTATGCCAGCTATCTGGAACTTTGGTAAGTATTTGGAAATTTTGGTTTTTTATCATGTTTAAAATAGTCACTAACTACTCTATGTTCAATTTTACAGATACTTAGGCATATGTTTCTTTGGAAAAAAGATGAAAATAAGCAAAGGAATGAGTTAAAAGAGAAAAAAGAGGGAAGAAATGAGGAAAGGAGAGAAGGAAGAAGAAAGGGAAGAAGAGGGGAAGAGGAGAGAGAGATGGAAGGAGGAGTGGGGAAGGAGGTGGAAAGAAAATGTGAAAGGCAGTAAGGCAGACCCACTAAAAGGAGTAAAGATCCCTTGGCTTATCAGAAAATAAACAGCTGCATATAATCTTAACTGACGTATAAAGTATGCAAAGTACTGGACAGAGTGAAAGAATGGGGTAACAACCAGTGATCACGAAGAACCTCAGCTGCCAGACCCTGCTCACAGTGTCTTAAATGCTAGAAAAGCTGCTGCACCTACACATTGCTTATGTGAATCCCCTTAAATGAGAATTCACAAAATCTGACAAATGTCTGCTTATGCTCTTCATTGTCTTCCTTAGTCACGTAGAGAATCATTAAGTATGAACCAAGTTTGATGTACAAATTGAAACTCCTAACGCTATTAAGCATGATGCAGTTCTCAGGTGTGTGCTACTTTTACGGCATTAAAGGGGAGGGGATCATGACAACTATGACCACGAAACAGCAGTGATTCTTCAAGAAAGAATAGTGTTAGAACAAACCTTTCAACATCTATTCTATGCTCATCATCTAGGGCTCTATAATTTTAATCCTTAAAACAATCTAATCAAAGCAATTGAGAAATTATAATACTTCATCATAATACCTAAAACTAAATAGAAGAATTACATCATAAAATTTCTTGAAAAGCAATTATGGAGAAAGCAACAAAATGCATAATGGTTTTAAAAAAAGAAAGAAAAAGAAAAAGAATAATCACCAAGAAAGAGATTTCCATGTTAGAGCAACTTCTTGTCAGTGGTTTGAATGTGAATATGCTCCACAGGCTCATATGCTTGTTTGAATATTTGGTGCCCAGTTGAGGAAACTGTATGGGTGGATTCAGGAGTGTATCCGTATTTAAGAAGGTGAGTCACTGGGGGTGGGCCCTGAATTTTCAGAAGCCCCCAGCAAGCCCTGTTGCACTCTGCTTCCTCCTATTTGTGGATCTGTGTGTGAGCTCTCAGTTGCTGTTCCAGGGTCATGTCTGTCTACGTGCTACCAATGATAGCCTGGGACTCTAAGTTTCTGAAACTGTAAACCCCAAATAAACTCTTTGTTTATTAGTTTACTTATAAGTTCACTAGTTCATGGCAACTTACCACAGCAACAGAAAATTAACTAAGACAGTGTCAAATCCCCAATATGTCTTATTCTTTTACTTACTTCAGCATGTATCAAAACAAGGGTTTTTTTTTTTTTTGTTCTTACTAAGAATGTGAAAGTGTCAAGTTAAGAAACAAATAATACAATGTCTCCAATTTTATATTTTAAATGATTATACCATAGACTTCCTAGTGAAAATAAATTAAACAAAAAGGAAACAGAAAGATAAGAGGAAATATGGATCTGCCACCTTAACTTCATGGACGTAATCATCTGAATACACTATCTGCGCCTACTACCTGGGTAAGAGCGCCAGGTAATATCCTCTAGGCACACTTTAAAGGTGATTAAAAAACCATTTTCTTCATGCTTTGCAGTCTAATAGAAAGTGTGGAAGTAAAGCTTGTGTAAATAAACAAGTTTAAATCCCTTTCATTATGTTTAATCACATAATTTGACCCGGGGTCTTCAGTGATTGTTTTAGTTGATATGGCTTGGCACTTTCAAGTTCCCTTTGAATAAATGTTTTTGTTTTTCATTCAAAAGCATTTTAATTATGTAGAAAATGAGGTTTGGGTACACAAAACATTATTAAGTAGACATCATTGGATGATTTATCTCTCTATAAGTAAGGTATAGCAGCAGAGAAAAGACCTTGATGCCATGCATATCAAAAGGAGATGCATAGGATTAAAAAATACTACCAAACACCCAAGATCCTGTGATTGTTTGACTTCTTCACTAGCATTGTAACTTACACAAGGATTTGCTTTATAGCTGTTGGTTAGAGTGAATATATTGCTTACATGACTTAGTTTATACATTTTGTTTTTCACCACAAAATTTAGAAATAAAATTACAATTGTATTTTTTCCTAGGCAGTTTGTGCGCTAACAGTTGTACAGTTTGGATATTAATTCAACCCTATCTCCTATAGACAGATGATAGATAGATAGATAGATAGATAGATAGATAGATAGTTTTGTAGGTATATACTTATTTGAATTTAGTAGCATAGATATAAGTTTTGCTTATTGCAAGAAGGAAAATTAATGGACTGTCCAAACATACTGTAATATACATAAAAATTAAGACTTGATGAACTATATGATGTAATAGTAACCCAGTGTAACTATTTTACTTCATGCCTCAAAACTTAGGGTAGAGATATGTATATAGATGAATAAGTGTGATGCGTTAGAAGGTAAACTATAAACTTGTATTTGTCTCTCCAAATATAAGCAGAATTCAACTAGAAATGTAAAGAGTAAGCCCCAGTAAACTAAAAATCATATCCAGTGATCTTAGAAACAAAAAACCTTTATCTTTTTCACTTTTCAATTACCAATAGTTTCCTCTTTACTCATGTGAAAGAAATCAATGTTTAAGGCTTTCTGAATTTACTGTAATTTATAGAAATGAATGTGTAGTTTAGGATACTACAAGGCATGAAAAATGGAGGCGTGGCTCAATGGTAGGGTACTTGTTTAGATAGAACACAGCTGAGTTAAGTCTCAAGTGCATTACAAAGTATTGAACAAAACCCAACAAACACAATAACTACTTCTTCGCAAGAGGTATATAATTTAAAATCAAATGCACAGTTTTTGCTGAGATTTGATGCATGAGGAAGCAGAACTCACATAAGAGGTGAACCGATGGGTGTTGTAACATCAATACTGTGAAAAAACAGTAAGACTGAACAGACAGTAGAACTCACCAGTGAATCATTCTTGCTATTGTCAAGTATAACATATTATTAATACTTTAAGTAGTCATGACCAAATATTCCACATCAGCTTATGGAAAAGATAATTCTGCATTCAGAATGGAACTTCAGTGTGGCCTCTTGAAGAAGGAAGAAAGAGGAGGGAGTGGAGAGGGGGGAACCCACCAACTCCAACTGGAGCCACCATTGGAGAGAGGTGCTTTTTACTAGAAGACTCAATTATGAACCATTAGTAGTCAACTAAAGGACACCATCCTGGCTTCATCAGTGTCTACCATAAACAATTAAGTTGAATCCTCAGTCTAAATAAACAAGCAAATATCAAGTATTGCAATGTGTGACATTATAAATACATTAAAGAAAATAGTGATTTTGTTGTTTTTCCCTATACCTCAAAGGCTGAAATTCTGGTGTTTTAAATTATAGAATTCTTTTTATACTTTGTGCTTTGTATAGTTTCTGTCATTACTATATTTCAATTATAATTGTAAGCCCAAACTCTCTCCTTTTTCTTATTAAAGGGACATAAATACCATTATATTGATGAAATATCTAAGTGAAGAAAACAAAGGTGGTTCTTTTGTGCTCTTTAATAACCTCTAATATGCTAGATTTCTGATTTGCTGTCCTTTATTTACAGAAGAAAACACATTTTGTCAGCTTGTCAGCTAAAGACAGCATTTACAGCTTCTAAATAATTAGGTATTGATTAATTTCACTGGGCGTATATGGGCCATTTTTTTCAAGGTTGCCCATTCTTAAAGATCATATCATTTCAACCATAGAAAGCACAAAACAGGACCTCAATTCTTCTTAGCTATCTCTGATTACTTCAACAAGTTATGTGAGTGACAATAACCCCAAGTAGTTCATGGATGAGAGCCTCAGTTATGCTAAACCAGAGCTTCTAGTAAGCTTGACCTGTCAATTTAACATAGCTTAGAATTACTTGATGAAGTCATGACTGGAAGATTGCCTCAATCATACTGACCAGCAGGCATGTATGTGGATACATTTTTGTCACTGTACAGGAGGACCCAGTCCATGGTCATTGGTACCGAACCTGCATAGCTATGAGAAAAGTAACAGACTGATCATGGGAACAAGTCAGTAAGCAGCATTCTCCATAGTTTCCATTTCAAAATCCGGCCTTGATCTCCTGCCTTAGCTTCCCTGTATTATGGCTATAACTTGTAAGCCACAATGAATCCTTTACTTCGCTAACATATTTTTGAGCATAATGTTGATCACAACAACCAAAAAGCAAAACATGGTACCAATTCTTCATTCATACATCAAACTGAGTAAAGAAGGTTCATTAGCTTTTGCCTCTGAATTTTAACTCTTAAGTTGCAAATGGATATGTGTGGAATATTTCTCTACACTGTGTGTATATACATTTCTGTGATTGGTATAATAAAGAAGCTGATTGGCCAATAGCTGAACAGGATATAAGGTTAGGTAGAAGAGCCAAACTGTGAATGCTGGGAAGAAGTGCAGAGGCGGGAGTCACAAGCAGACTCAGAGAGAAGCAAGATGAGCATGCTGTCCTGAGAAAGGTACCAAGCCACATAGCAAAGCATAGATAAGCAATATGGGTTAATTTAGATGTAAGAGTCAGCTAGTAACAAGTCTAAGCTATTGGCCAAGCATTTATAATTAATATAAGCCTCAGCATGTTTATTTGGGAGCTGCTGTTGGGAAAGAAACTTCCACCTACATATATGTGTGTCCCCAAACACCTAAAATGCAATTGATATCACAATCTCTACTATGGAGACCCTATATAGTGGGATCTCAGGTGACACTTGCTGACATGTGTGAGGCAAAGGTTCGTTAGCCCAGGATAACCTCTGGAAGTTAGCAGGAGCTCTAATGTTTACTCCATAACCTTCGTTTGTACTAGGTAGCCAGACATTTTGAAGTTTTTTTTTTTCAATTTTTACTTTGACAAATATTAAGAGCAATATGTAATAGATTTTTGGTTATGTAGAAACATGTATTATTAGAGATTAAGATGTACAGAGATACATGTTTCTGTGCTCTGAAGATGTTAACACAGTTCTGCTATCTCTGAAATAAACAAAAAAAATTAAACACTTCTAAGTATTCCACTAAATTCATCAAAAAAATTAGTTTAGATGATTCTAGGCTTTCAGTTTTGCAGATAGAATGGTTTCAAAAAAGATAAAGCAGTAATATTTTGAATAAGGTATAAATATGCAAAGACAATAATCACTGCTTCTCCTTTCAATTCCTAGTGTCCAGTAGGACACATTTTCTCAGCTCTTTCAATTAATATGGAATAATATAAGCATATATTTCTTTTTATTTCTTAATATTATATAATCACAAAATTAGATTCTAGATTAATAGATGACAGAGATCTGTGAGTATATATTAATAATTAGTATACAGTTGAATATAAGTAAGTAGCAATTAGTGAATGTCAATCATTAATCAGTACACCAAAGTGCTTACTTTAGTTGAGTAAGAAATCTCTGAACAATTTCTTATACAGCAAAGTTAAGCCCATCTTTAGGCTAGACAATATTAGTAAAAATAACTTATTGAGAAAAGGCTCAAAATTAAAACCATTGATGTTTTCAGAGTTAACATTTATGATAGAAGACATTGTACCATATATGATAAAACTGAAACATAAACTATTCACTGTCATCTGGGAGCTTCAATGACATAATAGTTTTTAATGTCTTATTTTCCTTTTCTTTTTTATTACAAGTAGTTGAATCAAAACACTTTTGTTTAATTGGCCTAATTATTCATATCACTATTTCAGTAAGCCTACATATTACTTTATTCCTTTTTTTGATACTGCATATTATCCTGTCTAGAGAACTTGCTTTCTTTCAGTGTGTTTACTGTTTATACTTGGGCTATGAAAATCATCCAGTGATGAGAGCTCACAATTCATTTGCTAATTAATCCAACAAATATTTAGAGAGCCTTCCCACCTATATTTTCCTATACAATGGAATTCAGTAGTAAATTATTCTAGTAGAAATATAACATAATAAAATAAATTTAAAATTGTATATTGTAGAAGACGAGTGATAAAGCCTTTAGATAGATGAATGACATGGAAGAATTGAAAGATAGTAGAACTGTGTGTAAGGTAAGAGGATTCGCCTTCATGAGAAACTGATCTTGAACCCAAAGTCCTTATGTGTGTAGAGAGTTTTGAAGAGGAGGGCTGAGGATTGAAAGTTTTAATTGAAGGAAAGCCACATACTCAGAGACAGGAGGCTTAGCTGGGGATTAAGGCAGCAGCAATTATAAGCAAGGATTAAACCAGGTGACTACATTATTTTCATTTCCCATGCATCTTTGGGTAGTCAGATATTGTTCTGTAGACGACAAAGAACTCATGTCATTGGGAATGTTGTATTTTCTACACCTGAGTTAAATTTAACTAGTTATGACAAACTATTGTAGCAAGTAATGCATTGCCATATCGGATGTCACCCTGGAACTTAGGTAACATATTTTGTAGGTAGATGAGTGCAAACATCCTAGGGAGCTTTAGCTCCCCTCAACATTACATAAGTTATTTCTAATACCAAAGAGAGCTCTATGATGTAGCTTAGTTAACTAAAGCATCCATATTTTGTATAATTCTACCCACAAAAGAACTTTCATGAATATGTAGTTTACTGTACTCTTGGTTATGATGAAATAACCAAGGAGGAGTTACTGAGTTAGAAGCTCCTCTATATGATTCCGAGGCCAGCTTCCTGCACAAAAATATTCCAGCAGCAGTGGGGTCTACAGAGTAAACAGGACTGATCCCAGAAGGTGAGTGTCTCATTTAAATACTTGCAGTACAGCAAGCATAAGGTAGGTTGGACTCCAATACATTAGTCAGGGACATATGTGAAGCAGACCTTTCCGCTGGTGTTTATCTCGGCACTCACTGCACTGATTCCAGGAAAGGCCTGACCAGATGGACAGTGTGTTGGGGATGCTATTCCACAAGCTCCTCCTGGAATAAAGATGCTCTATTTCTCTCTCTCTCTTCCCCCTCAGTGTGTGTATATATGTGTGTTCTTGGTATGCTGTGTCCTTTAGTTCATTAACATTTTGACTTTTGTCACATATTTTTAGCATTATAATAATAATACTAAATTTATATTGAAACTAAAGTATTGCAAATGAATCATTTTATATTTTTTGTATTTCTGGAATGCACTCCCAAAGTCAAAACATGGAGTAGTTTTTGTCTTGAAGTTCACTATTGCCTTGAAATATCACCTCATATTTCATACTTATGAATTAAACAAGGGATCATTTCTATATCTTCTGAAAAATTTATTATGAGTTTTGAAATTCCTCTTTCTGATATTCTGTTGCATTATTTCTGGGTGCTAGAAAATTAATAGTGTACACATAAGTATAACCAACACACCTGAGGTGTAGTGTACTTACTCATTTACACACAGCAAAGGTGACATTGAACACAGTCATACAATCTCCGCCACTATATCAACTTTATCAAAAAGCTATGTATTGTATCAAACAATGTGAAATAATATTTTCCTGTTAAAATTCCACTTGCAATCGTCCCAATTTAAACTGTTACAAATGCAGGTCTTCTAGCTATGTGAGTACCTATTGTGAGTAATTAAGCAATTTCTCTGACTAAGTTCATTAAAATATATAGAAATAAATTTGGTTTAAGAATGAATTTATGGGACTTCTTTACCTAGTTTTATTGCTTTCTTCAGATTAATATCTAGGGGAGGAGATAATTAGGTCAAATTTATCACTGATTTTAAAATTTCTTTTGTTCTCCGTGATTAACTACTTTAATTGAAATTTCACAAATAATTACTAATTGCATATTTTCTATTTTTAATGTCTCACATACAGAACATGGATAATATTTAAAAGCTGTTTTTCCCTATAGCACTTGGGTTAGAACTGTTGTGCTAGCACAGAATCCCAGCATCTTTTCAAGGTAGTGCTTTCAACAAAGATTGAGATGGTGGCCAAGCACACACGTCAAATTCAGAAAAAAAAAAATGCATGTAGCTAGGACTGTTTTCTGGAAGTCTGTCACCAAAGTCTGTTGGTACAAGTGACAGACACATCCAGAGCCATGAAGTCTTAGGCCCTGCTTGTTGGTTACCACTGCTGCGGTCAGTTCTGCTCCCATCCTCACGGTGCCTCTACTGAGAAGACACTGGAGGTGAATGCCTTTGGGTTGCATGAAAACAGGTGGAACGGAGAGGGTTGAACCAACATAGAGCATTGATTGCTTTTTTTTTTTTTTGGCCTTTCAAGTAGGAACAGTATCTTAACACATCCCTTTTCCTATATTCAAAACAAATATTTTATTCTTCCCAAGACTGACTTCTGAAACAATTAAGACATAAAGTGATCAAATAACTGATATAAAATATTGGAAATCGTAGTTTAACTATATGGGAAAAAATAATTTTGAAGGTTTTATTATTCAACCAGACTATTTACCCATCTGTGATAAATTACCTGACCTGGCAACTGAAAAAATATATATATATATATATATGTATATATATATATATATATATATATATATATATACATATATATATATAATAAGAAATAGAAAAGGCATAGCATTTGCAAGTAAAAGGATAAATTTTAACCTGATTCCATGGCTCATTGTAAATTTGAAAAATCAACACAATATGGTGTTGGACTAAAGACAGGCAGACTGACAGACTGTCCTGAAATATATCCTAACATGTATGAACAACAGATACTTGACAAGTGAACCTCAAACTGTATCACACATATTTTTGTGTTTCCATATTAATCCATTAGTTATTTTTAAAATATGTTTAAATAATTAAAGAGATTCATCCACTAAGTTGAAGAAAGGAAGTCATGTATATTGCATAACAAAGGGATACCATATATTTTGAAGATTTTCAATATTTCTATTACGTTGCCTATCATTTGAATAATTCCCAGTATTATTTCTTCATCAAAATTCTTCTAGCAAACCAGTAATTTAACTTTTTGTGTTCAAGTCTTAATTTTAAACTTTCTACATTCACTGAATTTGAGCCCCTTTTTTTGCTCAAACTCTGAAAGAATCATAAATATGTCTCTCCATGCAATGTTGGTTCTAATTTCTGTTCTTCTGTGATTCATTTATATAATATATGTTTGTTTTCTTACTTCAACAAAAACTTGTATAGTGTGTTACTTCTCAGGCATAATATGTACTCACCCCATTTCCCCCATAAAGGAGCACTTTTAGGAAGATGCTTGTAATGAATACTGTGTTTATAATAATAGAAAATAAGAAAGTACAGACTGTTAAACGAAGGACCAGAGTGCAAAGTGCTGATAAGAGGCAAGATTTATAAATATTATTCAGGGCTGTAGTTGAAATTTCTTAAATCTCTACTAGTTTACTAAAAGTAAAGCAAAAAGAAGAAAGTAATAGAAAAGGAACTGTGTCATCTGTATGGATTTTGTCTCATTTATATCCAAAGCATTACTTTGTGTGAGACAGAACTCTCACTTTCTTAGTTAATATGCAACTTAAACTCAAGGCATACAATCTCTTTTCCTTTGTGTAGTTATCTGCAAATTTAAATTTATTTGGCTGCCAGAATCATAATGTCCCTTACATGGCATTTCTTATTACTTTTCCACTTGCCCTTGACCATAGCTAATCAATCTAATTAGAAAACACTGACTGGCTTAGATCAATGGGATTATATACTTTGGGAATTTGAAAATTAAAAAGTAAATATAAAAAGAGTATTTGTTGAAGGTCAATTGTCTTTTTGGAAGCCAACAGAATGCTTATTAGTTTTCCTTAATTTCCTACAATACTGTCTGTTCTTAATTCTGTATCATTCCATAGTTAAGAATGAGAACTTTGAAAATAAGTTTAAAATACTCTAAATGTCAATTTATTATACAAATTATAAAATGAAATATAGTACATCTGGGGAGAAATCACAGACATTAGTGCCATCATCATACTCTAAGTTTTCCATCATAAAAATATCAAACACTATGAAATAGTATAAGTCTGAGTCACATTTAATTAAGTTAAGAAAGGGGTGTAACTCATGTAGAATAAGTGCATATCGCTCCTGCCCTGAGTTCAATGCCCATGGCCACAAATGATCGTAGATAGAATGATTCCTTTTGTACCACTCTCACTATTCTCAGTTCATTTTTCCATTATCTAAAACAATATGGATACTTGACATAGTGGCTTCACTAGAATCACTTATACGCTGGCTATCTTTATTTTATGAAATCATCATGACAGTTTATTGTACTGATGACATATGTTGAGAAGACTTGAAAGAGATCAGTCAGTAGTCATTACAGCCGTGTGACTTCAACGTGTGACAGAGAATTGGACTAAATAAAATCTACTTTGTTATATTTTTTCTGAAATTTTTACCAAAAAAAATTTATTAATGAGTATTTTTGTTTGCTTGTATGTTTATGCACCACATCTGTGCTTCATGCCTTGGAGAACTCTCAAGAAGATCCCAGACTAGAATTATAGATATCCATTGTGTGGATACTTAGGAACTGACCCCAGGTCCTCAGCAAGACAATTCAGCATTTTATTTTTATTATAATTTATTTATTCATTTTTCGTCATGACCACAACTTCCCCTCCCTCCTCTCCTCCCACTCCATGTTATATCTCATCCATAACCATAATACCTGACCTGAATAATGTTCTAAGAATCTGATTTGATCTGGAAATAGTATACACTTTGCATCTCCTGAGTTGCCTGCCATTAGGAAGGAAAGATAGCCAGCCACTTAGAATTTAGGGGTCATAATCTATACTGAATAATCTGATCTATCTATGTATCCTCTATCAACTTATTGGCCTATCTATCTATCTATCTATCTATTATCTGTACTTTTGTTTACTTTTTAGAGAGGCTGTTCTCTTACCAGGCTAGCCTAGAACTCAGTAAATAGCACAGGCCTGCATAAAACTTATCCAGTCTTCCTTTTTTAGCCTCCATACTTCTGGGGTTAGGGTAATAAAAAAGACTGAGAGGTGTGTATTCAGCGAGGGTTAAATCGTGACTATTGACTTTATCAGTATGTTTTACCATGTGTGTTAATATTTAAAGAAATACAATAAGAAGAAAATTAAAGAATACAAGAAGTTCCAGCAAGGAAAAAAAATATCAAGCAATTTATTTAAATAGCAAGGACAAAAGGATTTCAAAGTGCCAGGTGGTGGTAGCGCAGGCCTTTAATCTCAGTACTTGGGAGGCAGAGGCAGGAGGATCTCTGAATTTGAGGCCAGCCTGGTCTCCAAAGTGAGTTCCAGGAAAGGCGCAAAGCTACACAGAGAAATCCTGTTTCGAAAGAAAAAAAAAAAAAGGATATCAAAGTACATTTTGAATGCTTACAAATAATAAACTCTCTTCATAAGCTCAATATGAAGCTGGCAGTGCTGTTTAACTATGCAAAATGATTTCCATAATCAGAACAAGCATACTGAAAAGTAACTGAAATCCACTCATTTAGAATCTGCCTTTACTTTTGTTTAATATTTTATTTCATTTTTAATTATGTGTCTCTGTGTGGTGTATGCATATGAGTGTAAGTGCCCCAAGAATCCAGAAGAGGGTTTTAAATATCCTGTAGCTAGAGACAGAGCTGTTATAGAAGCCAGACATGGTGCTTGGAGTCAACCTGGGGTCTTTCTTATGTTAGAGTATACATTTTTTGTCTTGTCTTGTTTTGTTTTCACCACTGAGCCATTTTTCCAGCCTCAGAATTGTTTCTTAGCCATTTTTTCCCTCCAGATTATGTGCCAGTTACAGAGTCTAGCCTCTGAGGGGAGCCTAAGATTAATTTATTTTGTTCAAATTCATATTTTATAGGACTCACAGCCCTCAAAAATGCTGATGTGGGTCACTGCCAAATGCATAAATGTGTTTCTGGGCTATAAGAGGTAGCTTTTAGTGGCAAAGTTAAGGGACTTATAAATAGAAAATCTCCATTGTCTTACCTCACTGGGGACACTTTCCCTGATGGTACAAACTGTGCTTTTTGTCCTTTTCTGCAGACATGAGATGACCCTGGGGCCTGACAACCTCAAATAGGACCGTCTCCAAACATCTTCACACATAGTCAAAGTATTAGAACGGTGCCAGGATGACGTGAGAAAATTGGCCTTTTCTTCCTTGATGAAGCTTTTGAATTGTTCCCTGGTCTGTTAATAGCATATTTTGTGTAATTTTTAATAGTCAAAATCCACATTTTTTTATTCTGAATCTATACAGTGATTACTACCGAAACCTTAATGTCCAAGCCCATTTCAATTAACTATTAACTCCAACCTCTGATTATAATTTTTTTATAGAAAATAAGAAAAAGTCTTGACTCAGCAATATTCATCAAACTTAAATTCAGAAAGAAAACAGTTCCAAACATCACACAGTGATCACAGAGTGGTTTTTATGCCCAGTGAGACTCCACTGGAGAAAACTAATTTTTCTTTGCAAGCAGTTATCAATTGGAGATAGCTCCTGGGTTATGGATATGAGCTAGTGTCCATATCTCTCACCTCTGGGACCTCATTTGGAGCAGCACTGTGCCTGCTATCACAATCTGTGAGTTCCTATGTGTGTAGGTCCTGCTTGTGTTTAGGAGACCTTGTTTCCTTGGTGTCCTCCACCCCTTCTAGCTCTTAGACTCTGCCTCCTCTTCTACAGGTTTCCCTGAGCATGGGGCGGGGGGTGGGGAGGGGGGGGGTAACAGAGACATCCTATTTAGAACCAAGTGGTCCAAAGACTGTCACTCTGCATAATGTCTGGGGTGGGTCTCTTTTTAGATGTCTGGCTGTGGGTCTCTGTATTTGTTTCCATACACTGCAGGAGGAAGCTATTGAGATGATAGCTGGGCAGGACATTGATCTATGAATGTCATTAGGAGTCATTTTATTACTATTTTCCCTTAGCACAATGGTTATCAACCATCTTAATGCTCCAAACCTCTACAACTCATGTTGTGGGGACCCCAACCATAAAATTTTCATTCTTATTATGTAATTGTACTTTTGCTACTGTTATGAATTGTAAAGCAAACATCTGATATGTCTAATAGTATTAGGTGACCCCTGTAAAAGAATAGTTTGACCCACAAGTTGAGAACTACTGCCTTAGCAGAACATTTGGTTCAGTTGTTTGGTTCTCTCCTAAGCTCCTGACTCTCTAGTCTCAGGTTCTTAGACACCAAGAAGTTTTAGAGATGGGTTCCTTCTCAAGGAAATAGGCTTTAATCTAATCAGATATTGGCTGGTAGCCCCACAAGCTTTGTCCTAATATTATACTTGTGCATCTTGCCAGCAGACCATCACTAGAGATCATTGATTCTGCATTGGTGTTTACCTTTCTCCTTCAACAGCATGCAGAGTAACTCCCAGTATCATGAACAATAAATACTTCAGAGGGATGAAGGCTCTGGGTAGACACCAGCTGACTTCCTTGTGTTCAATTGTGAGTGTTGTGTAGGTATTGTCTTCAGCAACTGGGGGTTAGTGACATTCTGTAGAGAAAAACAATAGCCTGACAATAGCATGGGTTGTTGGGGTTTCTCATGAAGCAACTTTGGCCAATAACTCATTTGATGACGAGAGATGTCCAGTTTGGGCTTGATTTCTCTGTTGCTGGGCAATTTTGCTTAAATTACCTTTATACACTTATACATATTAGGAAGTTTCTAATGTTTTGGGTTTCCATATAACTTCTCAAATGTCCCTTAGTTTCAGCTGCCACATATTCCCTTTCTAGCCCCATTTTCCTCCTCTTCTCTGTTTGATTCTCCTGTTCCTGCCCCCTCCATTGTCTATCCATAACTATCCTTTCAATTTCTCCTTCCTAGTGAGATGTGTCTCCCCCACCACCAGTCCTTTACTCTATTACTAAACACTGGTTATGGGGATTATAGTTTTCTTATTGAAGATTTAACTGCTACCATTCGTATACAAATGAACACACACCATATTTACCTTGCTGGGTCTTTGTTCCTCCATTCAAGAATACTTTTTTTTCCCTTACTCCATCCAGTTACCTGTGAATTTAATGTTTTCAGCTTTTTCTTAATCATCTGGGTAGTATTCCATAATGGTGGTAAAGTAGAAAGATGTTAAGAAATGCAACACATAGACAAGCCTGAAAAAGAAATCCAATAGTCACTTGGTCTTAAATTTTTTGTTCCTGTGTAAAATTAATCTTAATACATTTGTGATGAAGTGAGGAGTTCAGGCAGTTTTCTTACATCCAGAAATATTCAATGTTAATGGACTATAGATTACCTATTACTGAAGACTTTATCCTTTGAGATCTTAAAGAACACAAGACCTGGCATCAAATTTAGTGACTCATGAAGGTTCTCATATGAACTAACATTCCTTCATAGGTAGAATCTAGTTTACACAAAATAGTTGAGCTGAAAACTCAGGCTGAAAGAATACATATTTATAGTTAATTTGCTAAATAGATATGTTATAATTCTTCCTACACAGTACTTATATATTTTTGTTACTTTATAATATCTAATTTCACTATAAGTGAATATATATAAATATATATATATGGAAAAGATATAGCAGAACTCTTTGTAGTAATTAGTAGTGAAGCATTAAGCTGTTATTAGATTTCAATGACTGATTTAAATTAGATTTTTAAAATACCTTTTTTTATATTTATAAAATACCATTTTATCTATTGTTCAAATATTCAATAATCAGGGCATATCCTTATTAACATTTTTAATGATTTTGTCATGTCTTCCTAGGAACCTTATCCATGGACTTCTGCAACCACTAGATTTTAAAGACTTTCCACATCAATTTGAGTAAAAAAAAATATAGACTTTAATCTCTCAATTCTCCCTAAAGTAATAATTTATGTTAAGTATAGCAACTCCAATTTTAGTCTTTCTTCATGTTTCTCAGTTGTCTAGTAAATTGCTTCAAGGATAGAATCCATGTCACTTTGGCCTATAACACTGAAGTGTAGATTGAATTTGAGATTTTCTATGTTAATAATTTTCACTCTTTACTTATATTAAAGTTTTATTTATTTTTGTTTGTAAGTATATACGAGGGTGTTTGCATACCAGGAAACAGGGTTGTAGGTCGAAGGGGAAACTGTGGGACCATTTTCCTGCTTTGTGCTATGTGGATCCCAGGAAACACACTCACAGTGTTGGATCAAACTGAGTCATGTCACTGGACAGTTATTTCTTTTATTAAGGGATATTTTTGTTTTATATTCAAAACAAGCAGACTTTCTTGAAATACTGATGTAGTTTAGAAAAGGAAAAGTAGGGGGGGGGGGAAAGCTGGGCATTATGGTACATGTCTTTAATCCCCATGCTTAGGAGGCAAAATTCAAGGTGAGCCTAGTCTGCAAAGGGAGTTCAAAGCAAGTCGGAATCCCAAAGGGAGTTCCCGACTAGTCAGGGATACACAGTGAGGCAGTTCTGGGCTCTGTCTCAAAAAATAAAAACAAAACTAAAAAAAAGGAAAGGAAAAAAGTAGACAGGGTGCTAATCCCTTACATGGATTTAATTTTATTCTCTTTTGGGGGGAATATAATTCTATCATTTCTCTCTCTCATTTATCTCCTTCATTATACTCCCTCTGATATACTCCTATTTGCTCCTAAAAATCTAGAGCCTGTTCTTTCATTAATTGCTGTTTCATAAATATATGTAATTTTATGCACATATATAAGTAATAGAACATGATCAGTATGTGTAATGTTGCTTGTGCGTATGTCTTCAGGGCTGAGCATTTGGTATCGGATAACCAATGGGTGTGCCATTCCATGAGGAAGACTCTTTCTCCCACTCTCAGCACTCCTTAGTTGCCTGTTGCTCTTTGTACAGGGTTGAGGCCTCACAGACCCAAGGTTGGCCCCAGTCCACTTCAACATTTCAATTGGTGTCATCCTTGATCAGCTCACGTGTCGGCAGTCATGTTGGTGAGACTTTTTCCTTTAGCTTCCAAAACAACAGGTTTCCTTGTGGCATTTTCATGAACAGTTTTCCTTACATCCCTTTCCCTACATTATCTTCCCACTTCCACTTTCCTCATTATACCAACTCCTCTTCAATATCACATA
The DNA here is from genome assembly GCA_902168425.1 of Peromyscus attwateri. NCBI lineage: Eukaryota > Metazoa > Chordata > Mammalia > Rodentia > Cricetidae > Peromyscus > Peromyscus attwateri. Next base: position 33,084 of record CABHPP010129543.1, read on the forward strand.
TGATCTATTTCTCTCCCCTACTATTCTTAAAGTCCCATGGGTCCTCCCTAGTTTCCTGTCTTTGATCCACAGTACCATCACTTAAATGCACATTTTCCCACCTTCTTCCCATGAATTTGTGTCTAGACCAAATCTCTTTTTTTTT
>CABHPP010129544.1:0-49193 GCA_902168425.1 Peromyscus attwateri
TGCGGCCGCTGCGCGCGGACCCAGGCTCCCGCGGACTCGCGGGGACAGCTTCGCTCGGCGAGGAGCCCAGGGGCCCCAGCTAGCACCATGCTCGACCCGTCTTCCAGCGAGGAGGAGTCGGACGAGGGGCTGGAGGAGGAGAGCCGCGAGGTGCTGGTGGCGCCGGGCGGCTCCCAGCGAGCGCCGCCGGCCACGGCTCGGGAAGGGCGGCGGGACGCACCGGGGCGCTCCGGAGGCAGCGGCGGCGGAGCGGCTAGACCCGTGAGCCCGAGCCCCTCGGTGCTCAGCGAGGGACGAGATGAGCCCGAGCGGCAGCTGGACGAGGAGCAGGAGCGGCGCATCCGCCTACAGCTGTACGTCTTCGTTGTGAGGTGCATCGCATACCCCTTCAATGCCAAGCAGCCCACCGACATGGCCCGGAGGCAGCAGAAGGTGAGTGGCGGGACCGGGAGCCTCCTGCGGCCACTTCTCCCCCCGGGGTTTTCTCCTGGGGAGAGCTCTGGGGCACCTGCCATCACCTTTCTGCGAGGGGCTGGACACTATTTTAGTCAATCTTTGAGGGGTGGCTAGGGCAGGTTGGAGCGCTTAGGTCTTTAACCTCAGCCTGAGCTGGTCAGAGCTGGCCTGAGCTGGCAGGATCCGTCAGCTTCACCTCACCATCCGCGAGACGTGGAACAGCTGACCCCACTGTGCAGGCCCTGCAGTAATTGCACCTGGGCAGGTTAGGTTGGGACAGGGTTAGAATGCAACTCCCAACAACTTTAATTTGGGCTGCCGGTGGGGTGTGTGGAGCTGGGCTTTGCCCTTAGAATGGAGTGAGAGCGTGTAGCTAGGTAAAGCTGGTGGATCATGGACACTTTTCCATTACAGAGAAATCTCCACTCGGGCAAAGGACTAGACATGTTCTTTGGTGAATTAAAAGCAAAGTTACATTGTTAAGTTTCCGGTGCTGCCAAACAGTCAGGGCATAGCACTCAAACACTGAGGAAGATACGCACCCAGAGTGACTATGGGTAAGTAATTCCAGACCATGGAAGGCTTAATGAAGTCCAGTGGTGAGGACAGATGGACTAGTGCAAATGCTTTGCTTATGGCTCCTTGTCTAAACATTTAAGGAAGCTCTGTCAGATGAAATGTCTACCATGGTTAGTTTTAAAACAGGACCCTAGGAGTCTGATGTTCTGTACCATACAGAAAGGGAACAACTAAAATCGCCGTCGTTGGATAAATGTGTACACAAGAAACTGTTTAGGAAGCCTTTTAATGGAATGCTGATCCTGGAACGTTCTGAAGAAATCTGTAACAGTCCCCTTAGCTCGTGACATGGCGTGGGGACCCAGGGATACCAGAGCTTGCAGAAAGCATAACTACATGTACAGTCCTTTATTACTTTCCTGAAATAGTAACTGCAGCATGTGAGGTCTTTCTTTTAGAACCTTTTGAATTGACTTTTACAATAAAACTGTAGTCCAGAGGAAACAGTTTCCTATCACTTCCCATCATGCCCCGACCACAACCCTCCTATCCACATTTGTCCAATCTTTGGTTTTCATTGAAGTCTACTTGGCATGTTAAAAGCTGTGCGTAGTTACTGGATGCAGCTCATTGAGTTTGGAGATAGGTGGACAACTATGAATTTGCTGGAGATTAACAATACAATATTGCTTTTTTAAAATTTTCCAAGAGGATAGATCTTAAGTGTTCTTTCCAATTTTGAAAAATCAGAACCAAATGAGCTATTCTGGGACTGTCATTCTCTTGAGTGCATTCCTTTACTGCTGAAGACTAATCACAGAAGCCTTCAGGTAGCCCAACACTCCAGGGAGTTCATAGAACGTTGTATTGATAGAGATCTAACCAGCTCTACACAGTCTCCTCATGTGGTGGAGAGAAGTAGGTCAGAGTAGCATTTTCTAGTACCAAGCCACTTGGCATGTTAAGAGCTGCCATTCCCAGGTGAAGAGTGTGGTGAACCTGCTTCTCCACTCCTACATGAGGCCATATGTCCTCATGTGGTGCTTGTGTGGAGTCTGTATTATTTGTGTAGGATCTGCAAGTGCCAACCTCCGTAGTCATTCTTAAACTAAGCGTAGGTTTTATATTTATGTTGTGGTAGAAGTCCGTACAAAGCATATGAGCATCACCCAGTGTCTAGTTTCACCTTTCACATTACATTTAGCTTAGCTTTAGTGTGTTACTATGTACAAATTATTATCTGATAAAAATCAAGAGGCAATTTGTATTTGGAATAGTTTCCCTTAGGCTCCTTTTGAGAAAAGTCATTTACTACTGGCTCATTTCTACTGTGAATACTTGTTGCAGTTTGTTAAGGAAGGGGACTCTCCCTTGGTTGTTCAAATAATGCAGCTCTCTTGACTTTTCCTGTTTAAATAGAATGTTTCTCTAGCAATTATTTGAATTGGCAAACAGGTGTACTCACACAATGCTACTGAGGAAACTGTTGATGTAATGTTACTCAGACATTACCAAAATAAATCCAACTTCATGAAAGGAGAAAAGCACTGCGTATATTCTATGCAAAATTATTTGGAATGGTTAGACTTTTTGTTTTTGTTTTAAAATATTGAGAACCTCAGGCATAATCAGATGAACTTTAGTGATTTATATTTTAAATAGGGAGATCCTGTAACAACCTAAACATTTATCTAATTCAGAAGGACCTCCACTTCCTTTTTTTTTTTTTTTCTTTTTTCTTTCTTTTTTTTTTTTTTTTAAGACATGCTGCTTGGTTAAGGGAGCTGGAACAATTCTTGGCAGTCAGGTTTCCTCCTAGGAAAAATAAAATGGGAATTTAACTGTGTTCATGTGAATTTGATGCACAAGCCAACAATTAATGCCAAAACTTACTTTAAGTCTTGAATTATACAGTTGGGTTTTATAAAAGAAGTAACATGATGATTGCACAGTCACTAATCCATTGTATATTTTATTCTGTATCTTCCTATTCAGACAGGCAGTAAAATGGTTTTTTACTGCTTACTCACTTCTCCCAACTTTGAGAACTCAGAGTATCAGAAATTGATGTCTGAAAGGGTTCTCATTCTGTAACTGAAGAAAATTAATCACAGAGATGAGAACTTTACCCTGGAGGCCACGACACAGGTTTGTAGTCAAAACCTCTCACTGGTAGGGCTGTTTGGCTTTGATGAACCAGAGCTGAGCCACAGGGTTTGTTTGGTTTTCCCCCTGTTTTCACTAGGCTGAAATGTCTAACAGAACCAGTAAGAGGTTGGGTCCATGAACTATTTGAGGATATTAAATAGTAGTAATCTCAGCTCAGTGAACTATGCTTGCTGTGGTTTTGACTGGCACACTTCAACACAGAGGAGAAACAGTCAGTGCTTTTCAGGCCCCACTATAACTACTGGTGCTTTTACAGAAAATCCTGGGAGTCAATTTGGGTTAACTTCTGTGACAGAGCACTGTACCAGGTGGTCCCTCTGCCTCAGTGGACATATGCAGGGCTACATACATGATAGGCATGTGCGGTGACAAACAGCCACCGTAAAATGGTTTCAGCAGTAAACACTGCTTGACACCCCCTCGTGTTTATTGCCTTGATTGTATTTGTTCCATTGTAGAACTATCAATAATCATGACCATTGGGTAATTGTAGATGATTGAAGGAGAGATCAATGTTATATAACTAGAAAAACAGTAAACAAAGCAAACAAAACAAAAAAATCCTCAAGCAAATCAGTTATGTGTAATAAAGTCTTTACCTGTCAGATGTTTAGCAAATGTTGAGAACCTACAGGGAAAAGTAACACATGGGGTCCTTAGAGGTTAAAAACTGGGGGAACTAAGACAAGCACGTGTTGTTGAGCACAGAAGTCTATTCACAGATGTGTTTCCACTGTAAGTCTGTATTCATAACTGCTTACCGTGAACATGATTTAAAGAGCTGATAGTTTGGATTAAGCAGGAACTGGAAGTTTGTACTCAGCCATTTCTCTGTTATTTTTGTTTTTATTATTGACTATAACATGTTGAGAAAACAGCCAACTCTTGTTTGAACTAGAAATAAGGAAAGGGGAATTTAAAGGATGAAAGTTTTACCCAATAACTTTTTGCATGGTTCCTATGCCTATGCTCATGCATTTCTATTTGCATTGCCATTGAAATGATGCACAATGCATTTTATGAAATAAGCCTTTTCATACACTCATTTCTCATCATTTTGTATAATCCTTGATAGTTCAAAGTTGGAGAAATATATATAAATAAGCTGCAGAAATTTCTTAGATAAAACTGATTTGCAGGACTACATTGTGGGAATATAATATTGTGTGAGATAATATGCAATGGATATTTGCTTTTCTTTCATTTGAATTTTGTAGTTTAAGGAAAATATCCATAATCTGATAATACAGAAGCCTAAATGCTCAGAAACCTTAAACTTTTTTAGTGTCTACAAGTAGATCCTTTCATATCTTGTTTCATTTGACAAGTCATAGTTACAATCTAAAAAGGTTGTCAGCAATTGCTATTGGGCTATGTATATAAGGTGAGCAGAAAACATGAATACATTTTATGCTTGAGTCCCATCCCCAAGATACGATGTAATATGTATGCAAATTTTCCAAAATCCCAAATCTGAAGCACTTTTAGTTCCTTGCTCTTCAGATAGGTATATTCAACATATGCAAAAATGACCACTTTTATCTCCTTTGGAAACAGTTGTTCTTTCTGTATTTATTTATTTTTAGTCCTCTGATAACAGGCCCAGGAAAGTCAGCTTTGTTAGAAATGAATAATAGGTTTGCAAGTGCCGAGAGGGCATCTTTCTTTTGCTTGGCACCATGTTGCCTGCGTGATGTGTTGCCTTACTTTTGGGGGTTGAGGTGCAACTGTGGCCTGATACTATAGATATGTATATTGTATACTTCGCATATATAGTGCATGGTATATAGAATCTAGTAAATGTTGGATATGTGCAAGTCTCAGATTTAGTTTATGCCTCAAAGAATTAGTGAGATCTAGACTGGAGGAAAGATAATATAAAAGGAAAGTATAAAGATCTTCTAGTTTTCTGTGGAACTTGTACCCTTAAACATTTTTTGAGACCTATAGGTGTCCTTCTGAAGACATCTCTGAAAATGGAAATCTCTATTGACACAGAACCAATGACTTCAAAGAAACCTTCTCAATGCCATTATCAAGCCTGAGGGACAAGAAAGCAGCAGTGAACCCCGGCAATCTGGCTTGCTCTTTTGCCTATAGTTTCCAGTAGGCCCAGTACTGTTCTAAAAGATCCTGCATCATTCAGCCTTTGTGCTCATTTGGCATTAGTACAGTGTGGGGCAAATACCAAAGGAATGGGTTACACTGTGTGCTGCTTTTAATAAGAGGGAATACCTTGTCCTCTAGGGAGCCAGTTGGAAACCACACATTAAAGAAAAACCACAGGCTGGACTTGAAATGGTATCGCAGAGAAAAATGCTTATTGCTTTCGCTGATTCATCTAACCCTCCACAGGGTGTCTGGGTGCCCCAGCAGCAGCACTTAATTTGGTAGAATGAGTTGTGCTAATGAGAACTGAAATGGATTAAGTGATGTCGGAGTCCCTTTCTTTCAAAAATGTAGTCACCCTTTATTTTGATATTTGAAGACTGCTTGTAAAGTGAAATAAAGTATGGTGGTTGCATTTTACCTCTTCTGTTTCTTTTTGTTTGTTTGTTTTAAGAGCTTCATTTATTTGTACTCTCAGAAAATAAATAGCCAAGTTTTACTATAAGGTCATTAAAGTATTTCAAAAGAAAATTGAGAAAGCTGGACCCTTTGGATAGCTCAGCAAGTAAAGACACCTGTCACTAAGCCTGACAACCTGAGTTAAATCCCTGGGACACATGTGGAGAAGTGACTCTCGCAGGTTGTCCTTGGATCTCTACACATGACCTTGGCATGTATGCACATATGTGTGCATATCTCCATTCCACCCAAACTAAATAAGTAAAAATTAAATTTAAAAGTTGAGGAAGATGACTCCTAGGTTATGAAATATGGAAATTCTGAAAGGAAAAATCACATTTTGAGAATTCTTGTACATGTTTTATATGCATTACAATTGATTGAGACGTTTTTCCCCAGTGGGAAATATTAAGATATCATACTCACATGGCATTGTAATTATAAGGGAAAGACCTCATGATTGCAAATCATAGGCACATTAATGGCACAGGTGATACATTCTTTAGAGTGAAGACCAGTCAAGTATCAAATGACGGAGCTGTCCAAAATCATTAACGTTTTTCTTATAGCTACTATATATTGGTTAAAGATTTATATATTATCTCCTTAAGGAAAAATCTATAATTCTCATCTTTGGCTGCATATTATAATCACCTGGAGAGCTTTAAGAAAAATCCTATTATCCAGGTGATACTGCAGATTAATTAAATTAGTCTCAGGGGTTGGGAAGGTAGTCGTCTTTAGGCTTCCCGAGTGAATTCAATGTGCAGCCACGGTTGAGAACTACTGTTCTAAAGAGAGCTACAGAAAAAAAAATGGCTTATTTTTACCTAGGCAAGGTGAAAGTATTTGTAATAAATAAGAGTACTGGGTGAAAGTGGGTATTCTGTATAAAGTAAAAGGTAACACCAATTAAAAGAATAACTAAATAATATGGAATTCTTCGAGCCGGTACGATGGAAAAGACAGTGCATTAGTTTAGACTCTTAAAGTCTTTAAATAGGTTATATTGTGGATGATAAATTGTATTAGCAGCTTTAATTCATTACAGAACCATAGATAGATCACTAGCAACAGCATAAAATAAATACTGGGAATTGAGAGGTGGGAAGTAAGCTTAAGTGTTGTTGTCCTTTCCAAATGACACTGTGAAGAAGACTGTCATGAAATCTCAATGATGGAGTTGATACCAAGCCATGCCTAAAAAAAGTCTTCTATAAAAGATGTCATGGATTTCAGTCATGCATGTATGTTTGTCAAAACAGTTGTACCTAGCTGTGACACCAGTGACACATATCAACAACTTGCATAACATGATAACCCTAAGGGTGAAGTAGTGGCATGCATACCTTGGTGGTAACCAACAGCTCTTTCATTGGACTTAAGCCTGCTCAAAAAAGAGGGATACCATACATGGTATTGGAAACTTACTTAACTACTCAGTACTAATGAGTCATGGTTATTGGAGAAGAATCTACTACCACTAGTTTACTAACCAGACTAAGCCTTCAATACAGTCTATTAACATTTGTCCTTATACCCACAGATAAGTGTAGTCATCACCCCTCATCAAGGAACCCTCTTTTTGCAACAGGTGGAGACCACTACAGAAAACCACAACCAATCAAAATGCAGGGTTGTGGGCCTAGTCCCAGTGGAAATATCTACAAAATATTCCTGCACCTAAGGCTCAGGGAACATTGTGGGAGAGGGGCGGAAAGACTGTAAGAGCCAAATAACCATGGAGTTTGTTGTGAGATTTTGTCTCCCAGTAATACCAGAAGCTACATCCAGCAGGTAAAGACACTTGCTACATGAAGTCTCACCAACATGACTGCCTAAAAATGAGTTGAACAAGAACGATATCAAGGCACATGCCAAAGTGGATGGTAAAAAGCCCAAGTGCCCTCAGTTCTAGGTGACAGGAAAGCTGGGGGTGGGAGCTGGGGGATCTAGAGTCAAGGGGTTAGTCCTGGAAACATACAAACACGTGACATTATGTGTATTGATCAGGTTATATTTAGGAACATATATGTATATAAATTATATATGCAATAAAAACAATTAGTAAAAAAGAGGCCCTTAATTTGAAGGCAAGCAGGAGGTATATATGGGAGAGTTTTGAGAGAGGAAAGGAAAAAATACTGTAATTATATTAGAATCTCAAAAATAAAAAATGAAACAAAATTTACCTATCTTCTATACTCAAAATAGTATATTATAGAAAATATTCTTAAGTAATTATTATTAAATACCATTAGAACCATTTAAAGAAAGATTTAAGAGTGAATTAATGTTTTCCTACCATATCCAAGCTTCTGACTTACTAGGTGGGCATTAATCAAAAGTCCCTATTTTTCTTGGAGTGTTAGTTGGATAACCATTGATTTGTGTTTGGAAAACTAATGCTGTAAAGCATCAGGAAGGGCTGAAGTTGCAGCTCTTGGTGAACCTGCTGCTTGACATGCTCTTGGTTCAATTCCCAGCACAGAAAGAGAGAGAAAAAAAAAAAAGGAAAGGAAAAACATCATCATCCTCATCATCATCATCAACAACAACAACAGAAACAAAAGGGATCACAATCATTTACTTTGCTAATATAAATGTTGTCACAAAGCTTTGTAAACTCTTTGGTTTAAATGCGTTTTCATTATGTAACCATCAAGTTGGTGATGGATTTCTACAAAAGAAATGTTACTGGGACAAAAGGTCTGAGTGACTTAAAGGCTGTGTTGGTCAATCATATCATCATATTGCTGAGAAGAAATTTAATCTAGTTCTTTCTGATTGCTTGTGAGGATGACTCTCCAGCCCCTGTGGTCTAATACTCTTTCCCATTTTTTTCTACTGAGATTTTGGTTTTGCCTGCTAGTTAAGACATGCACTAGAGATGGCATTCCTCTGTGTGGGATGTTCATATCATCTGCCTTTCACTTTGTTTTGAGGTAGATTTTCATTGATATTTTCCTTAATAGCTCATTCCTCATAGCTCAGTTACCCACAGAAATAAAAATTGGAGGTAAGTTGAATTTACTTTTTTTTTTTTCAAAAAATATTTATCCAGTTGCTACAGCCTTAATTTTGATTAAGCCCTCCTTTGACTACTAAAATCTTAAGGACTGGTTAATCATATTAATTGTTTTATTATTTTTTTTGGATTTATTCAGTTCTTACAATGTAAGTTTTACATTATCTAGTGTTCTAAGGACACCATAACATACAAAACAAATGGAAATCCTCTCTTGGGTTAATGATCAAAAAATTATATAATTATGTATTTCTCTTTCCATGTTAATTATCTCAATATATTAATCTAGTTTTTCCTGTTCACAGTACCCTATAATTTTGATTAAAGGTTACTATGTATTCTAATTTCTGATAGTGTTTTTACTTCTTCTGTGTCTAAAGTTCCTGGCCTTCAACATTCTGCTCCTTCTTTCTGACTTCTCTAGTTGTCATTCATTCACTGCATACACACATTTCATCTCAGTGGGTCCTGGCTACTTTGTTTGTGTGATTAAATGAGATGCTGGGTGTAGCATATTCAGCATAGTGCCAACTAGTTGTGTATACTCATTTACAGTGCTGTCATTTTAAGCTCATTCTAATCAAGCCTACTTGAGAACAATATTTGTCCTATATTCAGTCTCCTAGGAGCTCAGCCTACTTCTCCATTTTCCCCAATCCTCCTGTTTTTGTAATCTTTTGAAATTTTGATTTTACAGAGCCCTTGTATTTATAATGATGATGATTTCTGAGTATTTTATACTTTGTTGCTATTATTGTAGCCTATAATTCTCCATTATTTATTTATCTAATTATGGAGAAATGGGGAGCTCTTTAATTTTTTATGCTGTAACTGGTCATATTGATTGTACATATTGACAGCACACTGTTGATTCCTTTAATATTGATCTTTCTGGGTTTCTGTCTGGCAGGGCCAAGTGGTGCTGATGGGGGTGCCTTTGCCCTGTGCAGTAGCTGACCCTCTTCCATTTTTCATCTCTCTGGCTAGAGCGATAGGACTAGTTACCAACCTGCTTTCGGTGGCTTTACTGGGGAGTGCTTCATGTATTTTACCAGTGACTATATTGCTGGCTAAAGTTTTAGGATAGATACTGTTCATTCTTTAAATAATTATCCTTTCATTTTTATTACATTAATAAGATAAAACATCCAAAATTGATATTGAATGTTATAAAATTTATTTTTTCATATACCTGGAGATTCTTGATTCCTTCTGTTTGGATCATGTGTGCCAGATTGCTTAATTTTATGTGAAGTCAAACCTGTAATTTCTGGGTAATTTCTACCTGTATGTGATTTGATTTTGAGTTTGGTATACTTTTATTTTTTGGTCTTTACACTTATGTTCTTAAGAGAAAGGTCTATTGTTTTCTATTTTACAGTCCTCATAGGTTTGGGAGAAACAGTGATGTGAAGGGAGAAACATTTCACTCTATGTGTGCTCTCAAGCACTGTCTGTTAGGGTGCAAATGCTCTAATATTTGGATTTGAGAGAATTAATCATTGCATTATCTACATCCAGAACCCGTTTTAGAGTTTTGTCTTTCTTTTTAGCTAATTAGAATTTTTCTCTGTTCCAGATTCAAATATGGTAATTGCCCATTTTCTTAAAATTGTCCATTTCTAGGATTTCCAAGTATGCTGTTGTAGAGCTGAACTTGTCTTTCACTTGCTCTCTTTCCTCCTCCTTTTCTTCTGGAGGGATCTCACTACGTAGCCGTGGCTAACTCTGACATTCAGGCTGGCATTGAACTCAGAGACTGACCTGTTCTTCATCCAGTGCTGGTTGCGAAGGGTTAAAAATGTGCATAACCAGATGGGCTTTATTTATTATTTTTAAATTTATTTTTATGGCTGTGGGAATTTTGTCTGCATAGGACAGAAAAGGGCATTGGATCCCCTGGGAATGGAGTTACAGACTGTTGTAAGCTGCCATGTTTGTGCTGGGAGTTGAACCTGAGTCTTCTGTAACAGTAACCCGTGCTCTTAACCACCGAGCCATCTCTCCAGCCCCTACCCTTTTCACACTTGTTAAAAGTCCATGTTTCTCCCTTTAAAATGTCCCTTGAGGGTGGCGATGTCTCTGTTGGGAAAGCGCTTGCCACACAAGCATGAGGACCCAAGTCAGGACCCTTGGCATCCATGGAAAAGCTGGATGCGGTAGGTGATGGCACCCACTCATAAGTCCATTGCTATGGAGGTAGAGTCAGGAAGTTCAGTGGGATTTCTATTCTCATTCTAACCAAATGGCTAAGCTCAAGATTTAAAGAAAGACCCTCTCTCAAGAAATAAGGCAGGGACACTTGACATCAGCTGTAGCCTCTACATGTAGCTGCACACATACATACATGTACATGAACTTGTACATAGCGCATACATACACACAATCAAAATAAACATTGATGAAGGGTTTGAGAGTGACTAGACCTTTCACAGCCCAGTTGTCTATGATCCAGGGACCTAGGATGTTAGATGATGATAATCATCAATGACCCAATGACAGGTCTGGGACAGTGAATCTGGACTCTTGTGGCAGTATGTAAAGCAAAAGTAAGCTTTATTAAGTGTTATAGAGACACAAATAGTTGAGAAAAAAGAGAAATTAAGAAAAATAAGAGAAATCTGGAGAATGGGAGAGGTATCCAATAGAAGAAAATGCCTTTGAACTCCATTATCTAAGGTTTTTATAGGGCCATGGTAGAAACTGGACAAAAACTGAAATAATCTCTATTGATATTGGTTAATTCCTTGAACTCTCATTTTCTGAACCATTGGAAGACTGTATGCATGTCCTCTGGTCCCACTAGCCAAGTGGTTGTGTGGGCAGTTGAAATTCTACCTCTGTCCATCTCTGACTCTAGCTTTGTTAGTTATTGACTTTAACTGTCTTCCAAAGGTTAATCACTTGGACAGTATTATTACCTTCTAGCCTTGCAGCTGTCTTGAATTCTGTTCATTGAACTTTCTTTGTTCTCACAGTTATGTGATTAGCTTTGTCATAACAGTTAACTCAGCCATAGCCACCAAGATGTAGCTGGTCTTCCTTGTTTACCATAGTTAGCTTATTGTCTGTGGGATGGTCTGAAGTGGTCTCCAGGACAGGAGTTTTTCTTGGAAGCCATCCTTACATGTAGTATAGTCTGTTATAATCAGAAGCCTTAGAAGCAATAGTATAAGAAAGGACAAAAGTACTTGGTGGGGAGAGGAGACAACCTGCCTGCTGTCCCTCCTGTTCTCAGTCTAGTTTGGTTATATAATGTCTAATTATAAGTCCTCTTCTTCATCTTCATTGGTGTTCCAGACCTTGCCATGATAACCCTTGACCTTCTCTTTAACCTCAGCCTCTGTTCTCACTGTGATGTATTGAGCAACTTACAGTTTTTATTGTGGCTCCTTTCCCTTTGCTACCCACAGAGAGCTGGTTCCCATGTCAAAACGTTCTGTTCTGTAGTTTCTATTCTTGTTTCTCATAGTTTTGTTGATGATGTTGCTGTTTTTTGTTTGTTTGTTTGGTTTTTGGTAGGGACTGAAGGAAGGTGAGATACAAGAGTATGATTCTTTCCCTGGACTTTTTGTCTACTTTGTAATTAGATAACAAAAACAAAGCTATGAATTTGCCTCTTTATTAGATACTTTGTTCGTTGCTGTTTCAAGATACCTGAATTAAATTAAGTTTAAGGAAAAGCTTATCTTGGCTTGCAATTTAGGAAATATATTGGTGGAGTGGGGATGGGGGTGTTTTGGGGGGCATAGCAATAAGCATGAGATTGCTAGTCACAGCGTGTTTACAGCCATGAGAGATCAGAGAGGAAGTGGGCTAGACTAAGACCTAAAGCCCACCTCCAGCGATGCTCTTCCACACCAGCTGGGGACCATGTGTTTAAACACATGAATCTGGAATACATTTCACATTCAAACCACAGCAACCCCTATGTATAGTCTTGAATCAATCTACATGTTACATTACAAAGCTTATTTCAAATTTAAATATTTAATCTTATTTCAGATCTTTTTCTTTTCCTTGAACTAGATAGTCAGACCCCATTGCCATGGCTGAAGAAATTTTATTTTCTTTTTGTAATAGATTTTTAATGTTATGTTGGAAAGAGAATGTGATTATCTGAGCAATTAGCATTGCTGTGTATAGATAGCTTTAAGTTACCTTCATATAATAGTATATAATTGGTGTGTGTGTGTGTGTGTGTGTGTGTGTGTGTGTGTGTCTGTATGTGTTCATGAACAAGTATGTGGAGGCCAGAGATAAACATAGGGTGGCCTTGCTCTCCACCTTACTTTTTGAGACAGGGTCTCTTCACTGAACCTGGCACTCTCCTATTTATCTGGACTGACAGGGCAGTGAGTCCTGTGAATCTGCCTATCCCTGTCTCTACCACCTTTGTTCCCCCAACCAAACTCTATGGCCCTAGCATTACTGGTGCTAGTGACACCTGCCAGCACACTTAACTTTTTATGTGGGATTTGGGGATCCGAACTCAGGACCTTATGTTTGCACAGCAAGTACTTTATCCACTTCGTCAAGTCTCCACAAGCTTTCTATGCATAATGTGTGTGTGTACGTGTGCACGCACATCGTTGTGTGGGATTATGTGTGTCTTTGTGTGCTGGTGTGCATACATGTATGCCAGGACAACATTGGCTATCACACACACACACACACACACACACACACACACAGAGTCAGGAGTCCAACAAGAACCAAGCTACACAACACAATAATGTTTGTGAAGAGGACCTAGCATGTTGTTTTTTGAGACATGGTCTTTTATTGGCTTGAGGCTTGTGAGTGTACTATGTTGGTTGGCCAATTCAACCCAGGGATCTGCCTATTTCTGCCATTCTAATACTGGGATTTCTAGTTCAAGCCACTATGCCTGCCTACATCTCCAGTTTTGTTTAAGGTTATAGAGTTAGTGAATATTCCTTTGAAATTGGGTTATAACTTTATCAGGGAGTCTGTCCTCCAATCTGTTACTCATTTAAATACTCTCTCTCTCTCTCTCTCTCTCTCTCTCTCTCTCTCTCTCACACACACACACACACACACACACACACACACACACACACACACGAGAGAGAGAGAGAGAGAGAGAGAGAGAGAGAGGGGGTATGAAGAGAGAGTGTGTGTTTCTGTATCAACTTCGAATTGTTTTATATGGAAGGTGGGTAAAAAAAAAAAGACATCCTGCTATCATAAAACCTACATTCTTACTGATTCAATTTTAGGGAAACAGATTCAAAATTTTATTTAAAGACATAAGTCTTAATTTGGGTCTCTGAAAAAAGAAAGAAAAAGGACTAAATCTCAAAGTACTGCTCCAGTTAAAAAGGTTTTAAAAATGCTGAATATCGTGGGAAAGAATTCCAAATGCAACAAGGCAACTATAGCCTACAACATGTTAGCCCTTGTTTTCTTAATCAGCAGGACTGCATTGTTCTGGACTGGAAAGGAGGAGGAAGGTTGAGATAAAAGCCCATAGTCTCTTTTCTTTGGTTCACTAAATCTAGGCTCCCTTTACATGTTTTGTGTAAAGAGTTTCTGTTGCAACCTTCCTAAGAGTCAGAAGAACAAGGAGTTTGCTGTGTGACTGTGTCTCCAAGACTTTCAGAAGCTACACCCATAAAGTCTCTGTGCTAAATGAGGACAATAGACATGCTCAGGTGGATGGTGAAAGCCTACAAGGCCTTAACCTTACACAAAAGCTACAGGCAATTAAGGAATGCTGAGAAGAGTGTGAGAAATAGACTTCCGCAGGGAAGAGCACACCAATTTATTATCTGATACCAAATGATCAGCCCTGAAAAACATACATACAAGTAGCATTATACAGACTGAGAAGGTTGTATTTATGAATATATATATATGTATATATATACATATATATACATATATATATATTCTCTTCCTTGAACACTAAACAATTGACTTCTTGATATCTACTTATTTGAAGGACCATAAACTCAGCAACTCACCAACTATCTCTCTGTCATTTCATAAGGATATCTATCTATCTAGATAGATAGATAGATAGATAGATAGATAGATAGAAAAATAGACAGGTAGATAATAATTAGTGAAAAAACAGGCCATGTATTTGAAAGAGAGCAAGCAGGGGTATATAGGAGGTTCTGGAGGGAGGAAAGCAATGGGGGAAATAATATAATATTTCATAATCTCAAAAAATAAAAGAACTTTTAAAAGTTTCTTCCTAAGAAATTAGCTTCCTATTTATTTAAACATGAGGTCATTGTTTTAGAACAATATACTTATGAAATGACAGAGAGATAGTTTCAAATATTTAAGTAATTATGTGAAATTAAAGTTATGTATCTCAAGTGTTTGACACAAGAAGAATTCCCATAAACTTCTTATATCAAATCTTAGAATCCTATTATTCAAACTTGATTTTTTTTTGCCTTCATTTTTAATGTTCTTCATCTATTAAAGAGAAAAGTAATATTGGATATGCAAATTATTATTATAAGAAGCTAATGCCCAGTTGGTGAGTTGCTGAGTTTATGGTCCTTCAAATAAGTAGATCTCAAGAAGTCAATTGTTTAGTATTCAAGGGAGATGTTTGGGTACAAGAGTTAAAGAAAGTTGTCATGTGTTTGGTATTGGCAGTAGGGACTGAAGTGAGATAGCCTGAGGAAAGATAGCCTAGCAAGGACAACATTTTAATAACCAGCCTTAAATGTTTTTGGGATTTAGAATAAACTAGGAGTCTGAGATGATGAAGGAAATTGAAAAAAAAGAATAGCCAGATACAGAAGAAGAAAATTAAGATGTTCTGTGTCACAGAAAAGAAAGATCTGTTTGAAAGAGGAAGCTAAAAGCAGAGCCAGGTGCTGTGGAGAAATCAGGTGAGCTAGGCATTGAAAATAGTAATTGGATTTATGCATGTGAATATGACTGTATCAATATTGACCCAAGCAACTCAATTTAGTCTTCATAAATAACCCACTCTTTCATATGCCGACATTCCTAAATGGTGTATTTTACACAGTGATTCAGCCTTTCTTACTTTAGTTGGTGAACAGCTTGAGGTTTCAGTTGGAAGTTCTGCCACCTAATAGCTAAGTTTTGGCTTTGTAAAGAATTCTTTTTTTTGGGGGGTGGGGGCTACATACATATAACTGTGTATACTTACATGTGTATTTTTTGTTTTGTTTTATACTAGTGAATTAAAAATTAGCGATATCATAGATTTCAAATGTGTGTGGCTTAATCCATGAAGATCATCAAGTATCTTGGCAAGAGTAAATCTTTGATGTTAATGTAAAGTCATTAAGTTTAGCTGTTCTCTTTTCAGTTGTGAATTTAAAAAGCAAACATAGACTAGATGTTATGCAAATGTTCTAATATATGGCAACCTGAATGAACCATGTTGTAATATATTTTAGTTCAGTAGAATGCTGTGAAGATTATGTGAAATGATTTCTGGAAAGCGTAGAGTTTCAGTACCTGGCATAGAGCAAACCCTTAAAGAGTTTCCTCTTTAAAATTTTACCATAGGTTACATTCAAGAAAAAAAAAAATCAATTGCATATGTGTGTGCATGTCCAACAGCCAGAGGTTGATGTTAGGGGCCTTCCTCAATTGTTTTTCACCTCACATAGTAAGGCAGGGTCTCTCATTTAAACCTAGTGCTCACTGATAACAGCTAGTCTAATATCCCAGCTTGTCTCCGCTTCAGAGCATTGGAGTTACAGGTGGATTAACAAACGCTGCTGGCATTTATGTGGGCTCTGGATATCTGAACCCTAGTCCTCATCTTATATGGCAAGTGATTTGCCCACAGAGTCATCTCCACATCCCCAAGACACTTTGATTTCAATAAAAATTATCAAGGCAATATTTGAACAACTGTTCTATGGTAAGCATCATGTCAGGTACTGTTTTATAGATGTGGACAAGCTAGGTTCTTAGTAGCTGATCTTCTAGTACAGGTAATGAAGGATTAACATGCACATGTGCATGCATATTAACGAGATAGTGATGTGAGAGGGTTTGCCACCAGTTACTATGTGGAGTGGGATGGGCAGGAAGAGCCTCATGGGAGAGCAAGTAGCTGCTGAACAGGACTTGAATAAGTGAAAACTTGGGCTACTCAGAGAAGGTGAGGAGAGTAGCTAAGATTGTACTAAAAGCAAGTACAAAACGTCTTGTGGTAAAATAAATATGTTTTTCGTGGGAAAAACTGCAGAGAGATCCAGGAGGACTAGAGTGGAATATGTGGCTGTGGCAAATGATTGGGATTTAAGTGCAATACCAAGCTCTTGGATGGTTTTTAACTGGGACTAAGAAATGACCTGATTCAGATTCTAAACTGGTGTACTCTGAGAATGGACAGTGCTATTCCATGGATTAATTTGGGGCTAGAGCTAGGCATGTATGCCATGGACATGAAATTTAAGTTACCCCATTTTTAGTTGGCAAGAATACAAGTAGGTAAACTAGTTTTATTTAAATAGAGCAGGAGTCAAGAGAGATACAGAATATCTCAGAGTATTTATTAAATATTATGTAAGTTCATAAATTCTATGAGTGATGGGACAAAATTGTGCTATTATCTATGCTAAAAATCTTATACACACACATATATATGCTTAGAAATCTGAGCCTTACAATATAGAAAACAGAAAACACAGCCCCCTCTCCCACTCCTTCCACTTTTAAGACTTAACAAGTAATTCACTTCCCTTCCTTCCCTCTGCCCGCCCCCCAGTTGTGTGTGTTTATATGTTTACATATGTGCATTGAAGTCAGATCAACCTTGGCTATTGTTCCTCAGCAGCCATCCCTCTGGCTGTTGGGATAAGGATCTCTTATTGGTCTGGAGCTTGATGACTTAGCTAGGCTGGCTACCAAACCTGACTCTCCTATCTCTACCTCCCCAATGCTAGGATTATAAATGTATGTACATGCCCCTGGCTTTTTAATATTGGTTCTGGAAACTAAATTCAGGTCCTCATGGATGCAAGGCAAGCGCTTTACTGATGGCTATTTTTCCAGCCCATGTTTTTCAGTTCTTCTAGAAAACTCTTCAAAAATCTAAATAAGCTGCTTCTTGTTTCGGTTATTTCCTGTAGAGGGATCATGGTGAGGCTTTAGCCTGCTGATACAAACATCTGGCTCCCCTTTCTTCTTTTTAGAATATTGCCTATATTTTTGTTTTTTGCTAGTGGATTTCTAAAAGGTTGGCGCCTTCTTATGAGCACTATAATTTTAGTTGGATGTATGGCAGTTTGAGGGGAGGCTGTAATTTCCATCTTTCTCCTTCCCTTCAGTGCCATGAGGCCAAGCATGATTGTAGAAGATATGAAAACACAACTCAGAGAACACAACATGGCTTTATTCTTTTTCCCACATAAAAATGGTACCTCCTGATTATCAGTATCAATAAGAAGGCAATACTTAATGCTGACAGAATTCAGAAGTTAGGTTGGAGACTACTGAGATACCTCTTAAGAAAGATTACCATCCCCAAAATGAATTCATCATGATCTCATATTTGTTCCTATTCTTGGAAATAGGAAGAAGAAAGGAGGAGGGGGGCCAGGAAGGAAGAGAGTGGAAGAGGGGAGAGGAGAAGGAAGAGTTCAGGGAGGAGTAGGGGGAAGAGGAGACCATAACAACAAAGATGACATGAAGATGATGACTACTTACGTTTGTGAAAATGAGGTAGTAAGGAGAGTGATATATACCGGTGTTCCTTGAATGTCATTCTGGAGATGACATTTCCATCCTGGTGTCTCCTCTTCCTGCTGCTTGCCATATCTGACTTAGTGTAACAGGAGTTTGAAGGACCATGATTGATGGCTCATTTTTTTTTTTGGGGGGGGAGAGTTCCTGTGATGTCTAGTTTTATGTCAACTTGAGTCATCAGAGAGAAGGGAGCCTCAATTGAGAAAATACCTCCATAAGATCTAGCTGTAAGGCATTTTCTTAGTGGTTGATGGGAGAGACTCCTGCCCTATGTGTGTGAGGCCACCCCTGGGCTGCTGTTCCTGGGTTCTATAAGAAAGCAGGCTGAGCAAACCATGGGGGAGTAAACCATTAAGCAGTTTCCCTCCATGTCCTCTGCATCAGCTCCTTACTCCAGGTTCCAGCCTGTTTGAGTTTCTGTCCTGACTTCCTTCAGTGATGGACTGTGATGTGGAAGTATAAGCTAAATAAATCATTTCCTCCCCAGCTTGCGTTAGGTCATAGTGGTTAGCAGCAGCAATAGAAACCATAAGCGTTCCAAAGAAACAAGTTAGAAAGAGCAAGCCTGGGTCTCAGACAACTTTGCAGAGGAATGACACCACTCAGCTAAGATTTTAGTATGAGAGAGGAGTGATTGTCATGTCTAAATGGATTTAAGTGAATATGCTTAGTGTGTTAAAGTTGACTTCTTTTGTATTAATTATAATTTGCTTTGTAATTTTAATAATATACTTTATTCTTGTCCTTTACTACAATAACATGATGCCCATTCCTTTTCTGCTGACAATGTTAATTTTTGTTTGAAAAGTAATCTCGTTCTTTTTTTGGTACAGTGATTCTAGTCCCAAGGAAGATATTCACTGTTATAGCTTCTCTTGCAGCTATAGTTGGTCATGCAATGTCAGTTTTGAATTATGCGACAGGATGCTGACATAGTTAGCATTGTTCCTTCCCTTCCATGTCTAGAGACATAACTATTGTGTCTAGAGCCATAGCTACCATCCTCATGAGGAGAAAAATGCTAAGGATGCTTTTTCTTTTGTTTTTGAGTTTATAATATAATTACATTATTTCTCCCTTAGCTTTCCTCCCTCTCACACACCCCCAAATATACCTCTCCTTGCTCTTTCAAATTCATGTTCTCTCTTGTTGTTAATTGTTGTTACTTGCATTTATGTATATACATATGTATATCTAAACATAACCTGCTCAGTCTGTATAATGTTACTTGTATGCATGTTTTCAAGGATGATCATTTGGTATTGGATAACTAACTAATGTGCTCTTCCTTGAAGAAGACATTTCTACTACTATCAGCATTCCTTAAGTTGCCTGTAGTTCTTTGTATAGTACTTAGGCCTCATAGATTTTTCCCCCATCCACTTTAGCATGTCTATTTTATTTGTCCTTGTTCAACACATATTTAGGCATTCATGTTGGTGAGAGTTTATGGATGAAGGTTCTGACATTCCTAGGAGACAGTCTCAAGGCAAACTCACCTGATCCTTTGGTTCTTAGAGTCCCTCTTCCCCCTATCCCAAAATGTCCTCTGAGCCTTAGGTGCCAGAATGTTTTTTAGAAGTATTCATTGGGACTGGGCTCCACCACTCTGCATTTTGATTGGCTTGTTGTTTTCTGTAGTGGTCTCCATCTGTTACAAAGAGAAGTTTTCTTGATGAGGGGTGAGGATCATACTCACCTTTGGGTATAAGGACAAATATTTAGAATGTAGTTAGGGATTATACTGATTTAGTAAAGTGGTAGTTGTAGGTTCCTCCAGGATCTATGACTTCACCAACTTTGAGCTGTTGGCTAGATTACAAGTACCAGCCATGGTTTCCCTCTTGTTGAGAGAGTCTTAAATCCAATTAGAGAACTGTTGGTTACCACCAGATTTGTGTGTTACTACTGCACTCTTAGGATTGTGGTGCCATGCTGGTCGTTGTGGTTTATAAGTGTCATAGCTGGGCAGGACTGTTGGTTACTTCTCTCCTTTGGAAGTTTGCATGGTGCCTTCTGGTACCATCAGAAATAGTCCTGGGGGTGTGAGCAGGGGCTTCCAGGTTAGTTTCCTGTGTCTGAAGTGTATGGTATCTTCAGCAGTAGGGAATTACCTTCCACCTCTTCAGGGCAAGCAAGGACAATAGCAAATAGTCTGTAATATTTTGGGAGTCTCTTGGAAAACCCTGACCAAAAACTCCAAAGAGAGCTTCCCATGGCTGCTGTTTGTATTTTTGTTAGATGATTTATGTCTTTTGGAGGGAGCATTGTCAGCCCAGATGAGAACATTTAATTTAAAGTGTGTGTGTGTGTGTGTGTGTGTGTGTGTGTGTGTGTGTACAGGATTCCGTATGTCATCAGCTTTTGCATTATCAGCTTAGACACACAGTAGCCTGAAACAAAATACCTGTGTCTGCAATAAACAGTCTCACAAGGTCGGTGTCCCAGACACCCCCCCCCCCCCATTCCATAGCCATCAGAGATCTTTGCACTTAGGCATGGTTCTACAAACGGGAAATGACTTAATTGAGTTTGCATTATCATGAACAACTCTTTTCTACCACACAGCCAAACAGCATCCTTGGTTGCATTTCTAATTATTTGTTTCTTATTATTTTGGCTTTTGTCAAGACTGAGTCTGTGTGTAGCTCTGGCTGCCCTGGAACTCAGTCTTTAGATCAGGCTGGCCTTGAACTCACAGAGATCCTCCTGTCTTGGCCTCCCAAGTGCTGGGATTAAAGACCTGCACCACCCTGCCCAGCTGGTTGCATTTCTTTATGTGTACATTTATTATAGATTTTATTGTTTTTTTTTCTTCTCCACTTAGCTTATCTCCTTCACTTTCTCAGTAAGGGTGGTTATATGCTCTAGCAAACATCGCCCCCCCCCACACACACACAAAAAGATAGTGGCAATATTTCTTCCTCAGTGATTCTCATTCTCAGTTACTAACTGGTAGGAAGAAGGTATGCTAGAAACACTGTAAAACTCAATGAAGATTTGTATTTTATCCTGCATGATGCTTCACTATTCTATTTAATATCTGTATTAAAGCTTTCTTGTAATTACTCAGCCCTAGAATATTTATCTACCAAAAGCAAGGTACCTTTTACATATTTTAATGAATAGCAACATTCTTAGACATGCAACCATTCCCAGGCAATTGAGAGAACACTGGACTTGATTTTTATCAGGAACTTTTCCCAGAATTGCTCACTATTTTGGAAAATAATGTCTCCAACAGCAGTGATGTTTGTGTTATTTGTTTTCCCAATGCAGGATGCATGTGTCAGCCTTCATTTTCACTTGTCAGCTTCCCCTTGATTTTATGGGTATATATAAAACCTATTTAGCCTTTATTTCAAAATGTCAAAAATAAAGAATAGTGTTGACAACATTTAGTAAAGTATTGCCTAACATTTCTGGACCAGACTTCTTCATTATTTACCTCGGTATATGTAACTAGTTTATTTTGTCTTCTAGACCAGCGTGGCTGAGGATTTACCTACTGAAATCCATGTGATTTTTATTGTTTATTCCTATTCGACTTAGGGTTATTTATTTATATTTTTAAAATGTCAGTGTAGATGATATATTCTACCTATAAATTTCATTTCTGACTATCAAAATTAGTTATTAATTATTTTTAAGGAAGTCTTATTGTTTAAGGTTCAGCAGAAGAACTGGCATACTCAAAGTAATAGTTCACAGATGATAGAGTTAGGTAGGATTTAGGGAAGCATGAAGGATGGTGTAGTGGTTCAGGGATTCCCATAGAGGGGCATCTTTACTAGTCTTAGGGGGTGAAATGGTAAACTGGAAGCTGTGGCCAGAACAGGACAGGGACTGCTGCTCTGGGACAGGGGCTGGGAGCTGGAGCTCCTGTGAAGGCTGCAGTCACTGTCACACCCTGTGCAAACCAAGTAAATAACTCTGTTCCTCCTTCCATTTCCTTCCTCAGCTTTGTGCTGGTATTTCACCAAAGAGAAACACAGAGAAAAGCTGATAAGCACACACACACCTATGACTTTCCCTCCCAAGGCACAGATCAAGATGAGCGATCAGGGCAGAAGAGATCTGGAGGGAAAGGAGGGGTGTGTGTACATTTGGGGTTGGGAGTATTGTGTCCAGTCGGTTTTGAGAATCACTGATCTAGAGGACAACTGTAATCTGTTTTTGTCTTTCCTTTAGACATGCCCTGGGCTTCTGACTTGCCCTGGTCTGAGTGTTTGAAGAACAGAGCCAAATCACTGTCCTTCCCTCCTGTAATTCTTTTGAATGTGAGGCATTGTTGTCTGATTCTCTCATTGTTTGAACCTTTTTACATGTACCTTTCTGAGAAAGACCATCTAATAAAATTTCTGATCCCATGAATATCTTATCTTGTTGAGGGAAATTGGCTGGGTATTGAATTCTGGGCTGGCCTCCCTCTGAAGCTAATTGTGCAGGCATTGGTCCACTGTTTTCTGCCAGCCAGTGTTGCTAATGAAGAGACCGAAGTGTGATTTCATTCACTTGTTTTTTTAAGTGAAGTGTTTCTTTCTTTTTCAGTGCTTTAAATGCTTTTGTCCTTTCCTTTAGGCATTCCAAAATGACTAATCCCTTTAGTTTTCTAAAAAGAAATTACTGTATAAGGCTCTTGCTGGTTACAACCTTGAGCTAGGAATATTTCTTTAGTTTTAGGATATTTTCTTGGTTGTGAAGAATTCAGA
Source organism: Peromyscus attwateri (assembly GCA_902168425.1). Lineage (NCBI taxonomy): Eukaryota > Metazoa > Chordata > Mammalia > Rodentia > Cricetidae > Peromyscus > Peromyscus attwateri. The sequence continues at coordinate 23,179 of CABHPP010129544.1, forward strand.
ATAGGGTGGCCCGAGGGAAAAGCATGGGGTTGGCTGGTCTGTAGGGTGAACCACCTCCCTCAGGCCATTCTGTCTTTATTAGTATACTTACAAATTCTGGAATGTTCTGCTTGGATGGTTTTTCTAGTCATACTCTAAAGATTATCATTAACTGGTGTTTTCATGTGCCCTTTGGCTTTCTTTTGTGGGTAAAGAGGAATATAGTTTGCTCTAGAGAATCAAAAAACCTTGTAGTTGCTTGTTCATATGGACATGATTAGAATATTTCTTGTTTATCATGTTTCTGGCTTTCTGGCTGTGTGTGTGTGTGTGTGTGTGTGTGTGTGTGTGTGTGTGTGTGTGTGTGAGAGAGAGAGAGAGAGAGAGAGAGAGAGAGAGAGAGAGAGAGAGAGACTCAGTAGATTTATCTTTGTCACCCCTTTACCCCTTTGTATCAATGGAGGTATTAACTGAAATAAGACCCATAGATTCTAAAATGACCTTGAAGTGATAAAACGCAAACACCTGCCTTGGGAGAGAAATGACAAAGGAGATTTCGTGTGCATTCTGCCAGTGTGTTTTCACTGGGAAACACTGTTGCATGCATCGAGGTGAGAGTAAGAATTGAAATTACCTCATGGACCTAATTATTACATTACATGTGACTCCAGTGTTCAACTAAATATTTAAAAACTGAGTTTTTTGAAGTGTTTTCCTTTAATATAAAGTACTGTAAACTTTCAACTAATGAAAACGTGGCCCAACTGAAAATCTTGCGTTAATTGGTGGTACATTCCAGAGATTTCTGAAGTTTGTGCTCAAGTCAGGAAACCTAAATTCCATGAGCAGAAATTGCCCAATTTTTTTTTTTTTTTGTGTACCTGGCCCTGAGGCCCTGCTCCCTGACCATATCAATATATAATAACTTCCGGATGTAGCACCATCTGTGCACTTTCCCCCAAGAGCCAAATACGTGACAATGAGAACACTTTCAGTCTACTTTTTATGAAGAAGCTTCTTTTATTCTTTTAAAAATAGCACTCTTTATCTTATTTGCTTATATAATACCCATTTTACTTTTTTTTTTCTCAGCTGAGACCTCACCAGGTTGCAGTATTTTCATTCATTTCAAACTTACATTTTGCTGTCCAGAGTCCTTGCAGCAGACAAGTATCAATATTGTCAGGAAAATGTATAGTCTTTAAATGTCAGCCATACATAATGTGCCTGAAATATTAATGCTTATCAGCTTCTAAGATGTTATTTTGCAGAGAATGAAAGTTAAAAAGCAAGTGATACAGCACGCATGGCTTCTAAAGGAAATGAATAGGATTAAATGGTACTTTCAAGTCTTAGAAGATTGAGATCATCTTATTTCCGGTTTTGCATTTGCTCAGAGAATGTCATCTGTGCAGGGTCACCCGGTTGGTTAATGCCAGTGTTTGGATTTGAACTTAGATTTCTGTGTTTCTAAATCCTTGGGTCTTTTCTTCGAGGGTTTCCCAAGATATCTTTCTTTTCCCTTAAAAATCAAGAACTGCTTTGTTTCTTGCATAAAAGGTGTTATTTAAAAACTGACTTCTTAAATTACATTGATTTAAGATAATTTTCTCTTGCAGAACAAGGATTGTGCCCCCTAAAGCACTGCTATATGTAGTTAGAGACTGATGCAAGGCCATGAGTTCTTCCATCATCTTCAACAATAGCTTTATAAAGGGCCTTATGGAGTATTTTTTGCAAAACTGTTTAAATAGTAAATCTTATATATGCCAGGAACTCATAAGTGGAATTGTGTACTTGCATACATTGTAAGAGAGTCTATCCAAATACCAAGGAAATTATTGATCTTGGTTGCAAGTGCCTGACCCAGGGCTTCTTCAGTGCTCCCACTCCCTCTCTCAGAGTAACATTGACTCCAGCTAGTGAAAAGATGCCATTGTTTAGTCAGTTAACATGCACTCTGGCCCAAAAGTCTCTTTTTACTTTTTTTTTTAGCTTTTATTGCCTTTTGTTTCTTTATTATCTTACATCTCCAGAGGTGTTCTATATCTTTTTGAGACTGTTTAAGGAATTAAGGATCAGAAAATTAGAAGGAAGGTCACTGATAACCAGACCAACAGGCACAATGAGTTCTTGGTTCGCCTTTATCACTGCTGTTTTCCCTGCTTCCCTCACTGACCATGCCATAAACAGTGTTGTACCAGCTGGCATCCTCCACCAAACATTCTCCTACTCAAAGAACTCTTCCTGATACTTCTCAATGATTTCATAGTCTTCCTTCATGTGTATGTACCATAGCGTTTAAACTGTGATGACTGTCTGCTACAAACCTTGTGGGAGAGGAGTCAACATTTCTAGACAGGAAGTAAGTTAGAATGCGCACACTCTGAAATGCATACTGAATCATTCTATAGGACAGGGCTGCTGTTATAGCTATGTCTATGACTAATTTGTGACAATACTCATCTCACTGTAGCTCTCTTAGTCTTGGGTATTTATTAAGTTGGTTTTTTTCTTAAAAACTTAATTTTCTCGCTTAGTGATTACTTCATTTTGTAAATTCTTCCTCCCTCTCTCTTCCCTCCTTCCACCCACCCTCTCTCTCTCCCTCCCTCCCCCTTCCTTCCTTTCTTTCTCTTTTGTTTTTTGAGCCAAATCTAATTACATACCCAGGATGCCCTTGAATTTGCAACCTTCCTGTCTCCACCTCTGAACATTGGGGTTAGAGAAATATGGCACTGTACCTAGCTTTCACTTTCTTTTTACTTATTTTGTGTTAATCTGCAGGGTGAATGTCCAGTTTTCACATGTGTTTTAGCCATTGATGGACCCATTACTCTAAAGGCTTTGGCAAAGTAGGCTGGGAGCTTTGTCCTCAGTGCTGACATATGTGAGAAGCTTGCAAATAAAGGCTCAAATAGGTTTAGGCAGAATTGTTATCAGTGTGATGGAGAGAGGAGCTTCTGGTAGTTTGGTAGAGTAGCAATGAGATGTTTAAAGGAACAGAATGAAAGGTAAGCAAGGACTGAATGTGTTGGATTTAGAGACTGTTTTCAAGATCTTGCTGGAGCTACTGTAGGACAGAATCATTGTCAAGAAGTGAAAAAGAGAAGAAAAGAATTGGAGGATATTCCAGTAAGTGTTATATTGACACTGAACAACAAGAAAAGGTGCATAATAGTAGCTTAATCCACTGTGCTTTCTTTGCAGGGCACAGAGATGGGGACTGACTCAGTGCCATTGGCTGGGCATATTGGTGGTGTTCTCACCAATATCTGCATTGGAGGGAAAGGGAAAATGGATTTAGAATGGGAAGTTAGCCACCAGCCTTCAGGAATAAGGGTAAATTTTGGCTTTGCTTGTGCAGGATATTTTTATGCAATGAAAAATATCACCCTGAGGCTGGGGATATAGTTAAGTTGACAGAGTATTTTTCTAGCATGCAGCAAGCCATGGATTTGAACCCCAGTGCTATATAAAACTAGGTATGATGGGAAAATTACTCTAATCCCAGACCCAGAGAAGTGGAAACATGAGGATCATAAGTTCAAGATCATCCTCTGCTCCTTAGGACTTTGAGGCCAACCTGGGATATATAATACCCTTCTCAAAAAAAACAAAAACAAAAACAAAAACAAAACAACAACAACAACAACAAAAAACTATCAAGGGAGATAACTGAGTGGGGAAAGTGTTTGTTGGGTATGTGTGAAGATCTAAGCTCAAATATGCATATCCTTGGTTAAAAAAAAAAACATTTGAAATAGCATGCATCTATAATTCCAGTGTTCTTACTGCATGATGGGAGGCAGAGAGAAGGGGAGAATACCCAGAAGCTCTCTGACATTGTAGCCTAGCATAGACAACAGTAAAGAATAAAAGAAACCCTATCTCAAATAAGGATGGACACTTCAGGTTGTATTATGACCTCCATGTGTCATATGATACATATATACCTGTAATCACACATATGAACATGCATCACATATATCATACATATATACACATACAAAAAGTAAAAAGAAGCAGAGAAATTTGTAAGAATCCAGAAGTCATGAGTGTTTTAAATTTAGGTATAGGTATGGCATAGATTTGCTTCTAAAGAATTTTAAAATTCCCATTTCTCTTGTTCCTTCTTGTATCCATGGCTTTCTTTTCTCTAAATTGTGTTCAGTTGTGTAGGTCTTCTGTTAGTTTTTTGTATCAGAACCATACCCTGCACAAGGTCAGACTCACCATGGCATCTTCTTATTCTGATCTGTCTTTTTTTAATCTGTTGCTTTCAGGATTCTCCTGTGTAAATGCGAGGGTCCCTTTTCCATGTTTATAACTGAACTCTGATCTACAGTGTGTCAGAAGTAGGGCTGCAGCCAAATTCTTCCATCCCTTTCTCTTTACATCCTCCCATCCTTGAGGGATGGAATAAATTCATGTTTGAGTAGTTGCTGACACTGTAAGTAGCTGCTTCCTTTGTTTTCTTTCTTCCGAACACTGGCATTGCAAAGAGCTGGCTTCCAAACAGCACACTGCTGTGGGGTATTACACTAACACCAGGGAAATGATCCCTCCCTGAAATTAGCAACCTCTTTCTCTGGGGAGGTCTTCTTTTCTCTCCCATCAGTGTTCCCCTCCTGCCCTGCCTGCAGCAGATGGGATCAAAGTTATACCTAAAAGGCTTTCAGGCTCCCCTGTACACTACTTCCTACCCAAGCAGAAAGGCTTTTAAGTAATTTGAAGCCTGTTACAGGTTATATTTGTATGCGTATTTTCATATATAACAACTCAGTAAACATCTAATTTTTTTTTGGTCGTGCACAAATATAATGATGTCCTTTTATACTATGAGTTTCAAGGATACAGGTTTCTTTTTGAATTAAACTAAGTGATATCTAACAGCTGTTGTGCTAAAGCAATGTTTTCATGTCAGTGAGAGTACCTGTTCCTGAGGTCACGGTAGCATTCCCTTGTACCACACACTTATACAACACAATATAACCTTAAGTGTTTTTCTATAGAACCTTTTTGCTCCCTGCACACACTTGACATTAAATTGTTCATTGTCATTTATTTAGCTCCAGTGATAATGAGCTATAGCTTCAGGGAAGCTCGTAAAAGTCTCTCTTGTCCTTGCATGTGTGTGGCACACTTTGTTCTGGCACAGCTAAGCAACACGATGCCTGATGTATCAGAGCAAACATGGATAATATTTACATCTTGATGCCATGGTGGCTTGCTTCTCTCCACTGCATAGTTTGTTCATACACTCTCTCCTGATTTCATTTTTTAATGGAAATAACAACTCACACTTTATTAAATCATAAAAAATTTAAGATGGTTTTTGGTATATGTCTTCCCCAGGGATGCTCACACCAGTTGGTTACTCAATACCTAGCTGTCAGCTCTGAAAACATGTACATAAAGGTAACCATATGTGAACCGAGCAGGTTGTATTTATATATCAGACTTCTTTGTTTTATGTTGTGACCAAAAGGTTGATGAAAGTAAGACTAGAGCCTTACCACTGCCATTGGGGCCTGTTGGTGGTTAGTCGTTTCAGTAAACTCTGGAGTTTTCTGCCAGTGATTCCAGACAGCATAAAAAGTATTGGGCCTTGGCCTCCAGAAGAGGGAATGTTTGCAGAGCATGGAAACCATGGCAGACTATACTGTACATGCCCCTTCACCTCTTTCCCTAACTCTCCATTTTCTTCTTGCCTTCTCTCTCTTGTTCCCTCTGCTCCAGGCTTATAGCCCTAGGAGGAATTTATTTTGACTACCTCAGATCATATAGAATTATGAATGCATGCCTTTAAAACTATTAAATAGTTATATAAATGCACATCCTTTTGATCTAGAGGTATGTTAGAAAGTTGGGAAAACAACAATTGCTAGATCATTTTATAGAGGTGATTTAATACAGGAAATTAAGGTGAAATATATGAAAAATGTAAAGAACAAATAGGGAACTGTGTGCAATATGGAGTTTACCAGTTGTAGTGGTATTTGCTCCAGTGGTATAGCCCATGACCTTGGTCTATACAGCCCAAAAGGAGGCAGTGCTTCCTGCCCTTGTAGCTGACCTCTTATAAGGAGTTATATGTAGCCGACCCTGCTCCTGCCTAGGAGGTGGATTTGCTCCCCATCAGATCAGAGGACGACTTCTACTGTCTACTCTGTTCTGTAATTATGAATGTATTTCCTCAATATATATCTTAATAAATTGTTACCCATTTAATAGACTCACATGAATTGGTTGTAATAACCAATAGCAGGAAGTTTTTCACTACTTGGGAGCAAATGGGACAAAGTGGGGAGTTGATATCAGACCCAAGGAGTGAGTTTCCTGTGGCAGACAGAGAACCACCCCATTGAAAATAGAACCTAGGGTCCAGCTCCCCACTCCCAGTAGTAACTGGTACCATGGAAGAGACACACAAATAATAATAATTAAATCCAAGATGTTGCTGCTTTTGTAAATGTTATTTAAAGCAGAGGAGGTAGGGACATAAATGTCCTGGTCTTTGCTCTGCAGCTGTTCAGTCGCCTGTTGGTTTCTCATCATCTTATTGAAATTAAAACCCAGCTCTAAAGGAAGCATGGGACCTGGCATTTTCAGGGTTTAGTTATGTATAGAAGAAGGCTGGTGAATAAATGGAGACACCCAGGAAAAGGCCTGGTACAAAAAAGGCCCAAATCTTTTCCTTAAGTAGGTTTCAAAGAATTATTCTCCTAGTATAAGCTATATCCCAAATGCACTTTCCATCATTTCCATTTTAGATTCTTTGTACTGAGATTGTTGGCTTGGAGCTTACATTCAGTTTATAATGCAAGATTCTGCAGTTGCTCCTCAAGTTTCTTTCTTGCTTCCATCCTCTTTCACTTAGTCTCTACAGGAGTTGGAGTGATTTCTTCATATCAGGAGTCAGATTGCTTTCTTGGTTAAGGTCCTTTAGGAAATTCTGTTATACCACCTGTGAAAGTGAAAGCCTGGATTCACCATCAGGCTCTATCTAGTTTTCCCCCTTTATCTATTTCTACAGCCTCATTTGCTCTCTCCTTCTTACTCTCTGTGCCCTAAGTTAACTCACCTCCTTGATGTTTATGTTATTGTTATTGTTTATGATATTATGTTATTCTCTGTTCCTTGAGTGTGTTTTCCTCAGGTAACCTTACCTTACCTTCTTCACCTTTGCTCATCCATTAAGTCAGTGAGACTCTCCTCTGTCTAAAAGCTCCTTCAGTCCCACCATGAGCTTTATTTTAACTTTTTCCTATTTTACAATGAGTACCTTTGTTATGATTTAAGTGATGTGTGTGGGCATGACATTGACAAGAGGTGGACTTATGATGGTCGATCTTGATTCATTAACTTTGGAATCACCTTGGAGATGTACCTCTGGCCATGTGATAGAAGGCATTTCTATAGAGATTTAACACTTGCTGCTCTTGCAGAAAACTTGGTTAGTTCCTAGCACTCATATGGTGGTTCACAACTATTTGTAATTCTAGCTCTAGGGGATCCAATGAACGTTCTCATTTGAACTCTGTAGGTCGGAGGCACACTCCTAGTGCATATATATTCATGCAGGCTAGCTCTTATACACATACAATAAAAATAAATATTTTAAAGAAAGAGGATGACAAAAGGCAAATGAAATTCTTTTTTCTTTTTTTTTTGTTGCTATGTTTAATCTGGTTAGTCAAAGGTCATGATTTCCTCATGATATTTTACTGAATGTTCCAACATTATTTTTAAAGGAAGGTTTAAAATATAATAAACATGAGTAAATTGGATCTGGGGTATGAACATGCTTATTAAGTCATTGATTTGTCTGAGCTGTCTAGAAATGTAAGGAGACTGAGGACTTGACTTTCTCTATTATTACCCTTCAAATGAAGACTGTAGTCATAAAGGGTTGAAAGGTTTAGTAATTATTTGTAAACCTGCCTGGGACTTTGGAAAGCAGGTTTCATGCCCATGTACCAGAAATTTTAGGAGAACATGAAAAGCTACTGAAAGATGTTTCAGAGGCATTTTTTTCCTTTGTGAAGTCTTTTAAAAGATGACTTTTGTATCTAAATCTCCAGGTTTCCTTTGCCCACCATCCTTATCTCCTGGGAGTTTCTTAAAGCTTCTCATTGCTTTGGTGTCTGAAACTCTTAGGGGAAAAGCTCAGCAAGATATCTGCTTTTTGTACACAGACGCAAAATGTTAATATAGTCTGCTACTTGGAAGTGTGTATTTTAACTTGCAATGCCTCTGAATGAAAGAATGAAACAGAGCACAGTGCATGTTTGAGCACACCGGTGTTTGAGGCTGTGACCTCCATGTGTTCTGGCAGTAACCTCTGGGTACTAAGTTTCTGAGTAAACAGCTTATCTTCCAGATGCATTGCCTCAGTGGCTACATCTGTCTTGTTCACACCATGCTGATTATTTGAGAGAGGGGCATTGCTTCTATTGGGGATGTTTATACAAGCTATGAAACCTTAATTGTAAGGAACGTCAATCCTACGCTGATGGGATCAGCACAGGATGGTCTGTCCTGACAAACTACCATGCAGTTGCTCTAGAGCAGTACTTTCTGTCTGCATTTCCCTAACACAGCTTTTTACTTGGGGGATCATGCTTCCTTTCGTAGAGTTTGCGAGATTTATTTGATCATATGTCTTGGTGAATGCTGTGCTGCGACCTTCACCACTCTACCCATGGCTACTCCTGTTCTGTAGCAGCTACGTTTTTCCTTGCTCCCTTTCAATCTTGTAAAACAAAATCTGATGAAAAGAGGTTATAGTCCATATAAATCATAGTCTATAGTAGCAACTGATGAGGTGGTCTGGGTGTCCATGATGACTTTGTTCTTTCCAAGCAGTGCTAGCTGGAGCAAACTTTTGGAAACCTCTTTTCCTATATCTTAAATGAGTACACAAATCCTGTCTTTTCTGTGAAGCTGTTGCTAATGATTAGATTAAAACTATGAACTAAGTAAATATAACAAAGACTTTGTAAGTTTTGTATTTTTTTATTCAACATACAAGTAGAACAATGGAAAACAATTACTATAAGTGGGAAAAGTTCCAGGACTGCACAGATAATTATAAAAGACCCTGAAGGGTTGAAAATTTATCATGGAAGTGAACTTTGAACTAGATTGGAAGTGTGGACCATGAGCAATAGTGAAGAGACTTAGTTCCCTAGTTCCCTGCTGAGAGCAGTGGCTCTTGAGCTCCCGTATACATTGAAGTCACCTGAAGAACCCTTCAGGGCCTGCTGCCAGCCTACTGGGTCAGCAGGTTTGATCAGAGACACGGGTACACTTCATAAGCACTGAAGTTTTGCCTAGTGGCCACACTAAGATGGCAGAAGTTTGCCCTGAGGTCCTGCAGAGCCTGGCATCCTTCTCCGAAGGAGGAGGTACCACTGTGATGTTTGGGGAGATGGGAGAGCTTTTGCATCTTGTGTATGTTTCTTGGAATCTTGCTTTTGACCACACTTTGGTCTGTTCCTTCCAGTTTGTTCTTATCAAGATATAAATAACCAGTCCGTCCTGTTCTTAAAATTATTGGCTCCTGTATTTGGAGAGGTACCAACATACTTGTCAGTCTCATAGTGTATGTATTTCTTCACATGCTCTCATTCTAAATATGTACCTATATAGTTTATGTATATTGTCTGAGATGGTATTTGAAGTACTTTGTTCTTGGTTTTATGCTTCCTTTGACCACTTTTGCATATAATTAAACCTAACCCAAGTTTACTTTGGAGATTTACAAAGCATGCCTGTTAAGAGTCTCAGTATTTGTAAAATATTTACGGTGATTTTTCTGGGTATTCCAGAGATTAACAGCTTTTTTCTTTAGGCTGCAATTTCTTATACAGTATATTCTCACACATGAAGCCATTTTTCTTAAGCAGGGTTGCTGAGTCTGCCTTATGTCTTTTTATTTCTTGGAATAGAGATGAATAAACCTTGGTACTACATGTGATAGTACCTTTATCATTTAATATTTGAACATTCTCAGCACTTTAATTTTAATATGGCTAAATGGAATTTATAAGATGCAACACTTTACATTTAGAACCTTGTAGTACAATAAATGTTCCAGAACTGTGAAAATCCTAGTAGATAAATGCATCACATTTCTTTACTCTTGAATTTTTATAGTGGCTCCAGTATTTCCTCTTTAACTATTGCACTGAATGAAGGAACATATGATGTCAATCAAAATGTGGCTCTGTGTTCTTCAAACGTGTTTTGTTTATATAGATAGAATCTCTTTAGATAGAGTCTCAAGTAGGTGCCATAACTTTACTTGGATAACAACATGGCTGCTCTATCATATTTACCTGTTGTGATTAATTCCATAGTGTGATCTCAACAATTAACATCTAGTCTTTTATAATAATCAAAACTCCAAGAAGCACTTGAAGATTCTTTCTTCTACAGGTGAGGTCCACATTGATAATAGGTTTTGAAGGGCAGGTGGAGGTGGAAGACTGTGTGTGTGTGTGTGTGTGTGTGTGTGTGTGTGTGTGTGTGTGTGTGTGTGTTGAGGGGTGAAGGGCAGGTGGAAGGTGTTGGTGTGGTAGGTTAACCATTCAGCATCTTGTGTCTGTCTCCCAGTGGGGCAGTGGTGAGGAGAATGGAAGAAGTTTAGGTCAATAAAGGTAGCTCTCTGTTTACTCATGTCTCTGGGACAGACAAGAATTTAAAGTTAGCTGTCTGGTGAGTATTTTCTAATGTCATCCCCATTTGTTTCTTTTCCCTCCTGTGAGGGTCTAGCTCTAGCCTTGGTTGATGGCAAATGGTTCTCTTCTTTCTAGTTGGAATGACTTCATACATTTACTCTCCTTCTTTCAGACTTATTCTACACCAGCCAAAAGACTTTCTTATGTGAAGTCACACAAGACAAAATACATCTTTCATGGGCTATGCGTGTTCTTAGTGCATGCATGTGTGTGCATTCACTTGCACACTTTCTTTCAATATCAACCTGTCGTGCTGTGCTAGCAGAAGCATGTGTAGCCAGAAGCAAGCATAGTTAGTCACTAGCAATTAAGCACTGATAGATGACTGCATATCATCTCTAAGAAGAACACTGGTAGATGACTACATATCATCTATAAAAAACAAAACAAAACAAAAAAAAACAAAACAAAACCTGACTGTGGTTGGTATCCTCTTCGCCTTGTTGCGTGGTAGGCACTGGGGTAACATGATTGATTTAATTTGGCTCTGCTTATCAAATCATGATGGAGACTTTGCGTTTAACTATAATTCATAAATAATGCTGCAGGCCACAGGAATATATCATAAGAACTCAGCTGGTTATGGCAAAGTCACTACCTGGAGGAATCAGGGAATTCCTCCAGAGGAAGCCAAATCCCAAGGAGTTTTTGGTGTTACTTGGCTTGTTATATATCAGCTGTGTTCTGTTATGAAAATCATGTGTGCCTTCATAGTTTTCCCAATTGACTTTTCCCTAAGAAGGGCTAACAGTGTGGACTGATCACTCTCTGGACATTCCAGGTATTTGGAGAACAGCCTCAGGAAAGGCTTTCTCTGGAATCAGATATCTCCCTTGGCCACTTTCAAGGACTAGTAGTAATAACAGTCTCCTGATTTAAGGTAAATTCCACAAGGAGATACCACCTAGGTCAGGTGGACGTTAAGTAATAGCTTTACACAATTTAGCTCGGACCCTTCTTTCTTATAGCCTTACTAACTTTATAGACCTCTAACTCCTTACCTAACCACTTCTAGGAATAGTTAGATAACCTTCTGTGCTGACAGCTATGCTCAGCCAGAACCCCAATTCAAGCCTCCCTGTAATTATCACCATTGGCAGCATCCGGCCAGGTCCATCCCCAGATGGAGGAAAGTACCTTATCAGAGATACCTCCGTACTTTCTAAGAACAGACTTAAACATCCAGGCTACCCATTTGAGAAGGCCTGGCGGATGTGCCAATTAAGCTTTACTTCCTGCTTTTCCAAACCTTACCTCTAGTTCCAGTTCTCCCTTTAACTATCACCAGAGGCATCTAGCTGTACACAGGTTGCCTAGCAACCGAGCACACTTTCCCTCACCCTGCAGAAAAACGGCAGATAGCTTGGACAGATAGGAGCCACAGGAAAAAGGAAAACAGTTTTATTTTCTCCCATTGACCTAGCAACTTATAGATTCTTAACATTTTCTACTAATCACGTTTAGGATTATAGTTGAGCACATAAGAGCCCTCTTCTTAGATGTTACCTGAATTTAGCCTTTGTTAATTCATTTCCCCATTGGTCACTTCCCTTTGGGGTTGCAAATGATAATTAACGGTTATTGCCTCTCAATGTGATTCTTATCACCCCTCCGTTTGACCCTGGAAGCCTGGCTTTATATACCAGGACTTCCAGAGCACAAGGAGGAGAAGAGAAAAGAGAATGGAAGAACTAGATGGGTATGAACTTGAGAGGAGCAAACTGAGACGGGGAAGAACTAGATTTAAGGGCTAGAAGAGAGTACTAGAGGAACGAGATGGAAGATGAGGAAGAGTCAGATGGCAAAGCCCTAGCTGGGAAAGAACAAGGTGAAAAGGACCTAGATGAGGCAGAATTAAGACGAGAGAATTAAGATAGAACTTAAGAGGGAATAGTAGATAAACAGAAAGAAATCAGGTAAGAAAGGAGCTGGACATGAGAGCAGAATAGAAGCTGTGTGGAGAGAGAACTATCACAGAATAATAAAGTGTATGAACTAAGGAGTTTGTGTATATAGATTCATTTCTTTTCATCAAAGATTAATTATGAGCTGGTTGTAGATTCTTCCCGGACCCTGGGAGGGGACTATCGAGGGGCTGGATCCCCCATAGTCCCTGATAAAATAAACTGTAAATTATATAAAAGTTGAATACAAAAGTGTGTCATGTTTGTACCAGAGGGTTGATTTTCACTGGGTGATTAAAATCATGGAGAGGATTGGGACATTTGAAGGAGGTCATGAATATAAGTGTATTAACAAAGGAGGTGACTTAAAGTGAGTGAGTGAAATAATAGTCAGAGTCAAGACATGGGTGTAGGAGAGTGACAGATAGTAGGACTGTGTATCGTGGCAAGACTTTGGTATAGTGTATATTGTTTAGTGGGATTAAAATTGGAAAGTCTAGCCAGATAGTGGTGGTGCACGCCTTAAATTCAAGCACTTGGGAGGCAGAGGCAGGGGGATCTCTGTGAGTTCAAGGCCAGCCTGGTCTACAGGGTGAGTTCCAGGACGTCCAGGGCTGTTACAGAGAGAAACCCTGTCTCTAAAAAGAAAAAAAAAATGGGAAGACTAAAGTGTGGGTGTTTCTGATTGCTGTGGGATAGAAATGGGGGCTTATGGTGGTAATGGTGGAATTATAATTGAGCCCAAGCCATCCTTTAGGAGATCTGAGATCCAATATGACAGTCTGTGCAAATGATGTGAGATATGGAGTAGTGGTACACAGCCACCAGCCCAAGGTCACATGAAGGCATTTATGGCCTCAAAGTTCCTTGAATTTGTTAACCTGTTAACTTATTAACCAATGTTCATAACTCCTGCTATCTATTTCTCTTGTAGTTTGTGTTGGAGAATATATTTCCTCAGTTAGAAACAATGACTGAGGAGCCCTATTTGAAAGTTTAAATATATCAAAAGCATCTTGGTCATGCCCCTACTGTGATTTATTGAGTGAACTGGAAAGCTAGGGGAAAAAAATGCAAGAGCAAACCTCTTGAATTGAATGACACAAACCTCTTTACACTATAATGTTGCTTTTGATCTCTTGTCTATCTACCTCTGAACTTTGCTCAGTCCCTTCATCCTTAGCCAAATTATGATCCCTCGCTTTGCCTCTTAAACTTAAGTAGCTGTCCAGCCTTTGTAATCACAGCAGAGTTCTTAAATTTCCAGTCCTTTGTCTAATGTGGCATTGGATAAACTCTTGGTACATACATTAGACTTGATTTTTTGGCATCAGACTGTGTAGCAGGATACATTAAGCGCAGATCGAAAATGAGAATTGTCTGTTTTGTTAACCAACATTGCTTTCTATGCTCATATTTGAGCACCACCTTCTAAAATGTTTCCTGTGGTTAATGTGACAATTCAGGATATCCAGTGAAATTTCTAGTTCCTCCACATAATTGAATGTGGCTCTGATACTGTCTGCTTTATAGCATATCCTTGGGCAGAAAAATCTTAGAAATAAAGTATACACACACACACACACACACACACACACACACATACACAATTCATCTATTGGAAATAAGGATTTTTTTTTTTAATAAAGAGCCCTAGATTCTTAGTGGATCGTCATGTATCCCTTTTGAGACCAAGGATATATCGGCCATTTATTGTAATTGTGAAATCATAAAAGGAAATGTTCACCATTAATTTTAGAGGATAAACTTTGATGCAAATGTGACATCTAGCCTGGTTACATCTGATTATATGCCTGTTCTGCCTGATTGATTTTTTTTTTCCTTTGTGACATCTGATGCCCACCTGTATCTAGCTACATTCCTAGGCAGGGATAGTCCTATCCTTAGGGAACCAGCAGCTTTGGGTTAGATCTGTGTTCAGTCCCACATTCATCTTGGCACCCAGTTGCCTGGAAACTGGATTGCTGTCTTACTCATCCCTAAGCCCTTCTCTGCTGGGCATCCCATTTTCCTTTCAGACACACTATACTCATCTTGAATTCTTTGCTCGCCTCTTTTGTCAGGCTTCTCTGCTCAAAATGACTTCCAAGCTGGCTGGTCTTCACCTGGATCCTATTTTCACTTTCAACTTTTGCCTCACGATGATACCCGTTCCTGCCTTTTCATCTTGCAGACTCATCTACTTTGGATCTGCTGGTAGAGGCATGACCCTCTTTACCACCTCTTCATTAGCTAGTGTTCTTTTTCTCTTGCCCTTATATTCTGATCAGTGAAATTGCAAGTCAAGCCTTTCTTAGTCTGTCATGTCAGACGGCTCAGTTCTGTGGTGAGGCTAACTTTCTTCTGTCCAATGTTACAATCTGGCATCATCACATCCCAAGGAACTGAACTGCGGGTTAGAGTTAATCACACATACATTACTTGTTCTGCATTTTAAAAAAATTGCTCTCTGTGTCAGATTTCCTATATTCTGTCTCCTTCTGTTGCCACATCCAAGTAGTCTCACATTATGATGATGATAATGTCTGTTATATAATTTCAGGTCCAGGTTTATCTATATGTGGCAGGCCTACAACTGAAGAATTTTAAAAAGGTCTTACGTGTGTGTGTTTTCATAGTTTATCCAAGGACACACTGGAAAGCCCTGGATAAAATCATGACTCTAAGTGTTTCTTCTTGCTTATCTTCGATTCATTTCACCCTCTCCTGGAAGAATATTTCAATAAACAAGCTCTTAAACAAATTTTGATAATTTCATGCTCATGCCTTAGTGGATATTAATCTAGTAATTAATCCATGTAAATAAATGAATCCACAAAAATAATCTGTAAAATTAACTCATTAAATCAACCAATAAATTAAATTAATCTGTCATTTAATGCAGCCACTAGATTTTAATCCATTGATGCTGGACAGAGATTAAGTTGATCTTGATCCTCTGTCTTCTCACCCTCTCCTAGGAAGCTGTCACTGTACCTTCATAAGCTGTGACTTGGTTTCCCTATGTAGGTTTCCTCTGGCTGGGAAGCCACTGTACATGCCACTGAGGTGGTATAGGTTTAGTGGACCTAGGATATTGAGAAACTACAAAGACTTCTTTTCACTGTGAATGGAAGGAAATAACTTTCAGTTATATAAATTCTATATCACCTAGAAAGTAACAAGAAACTGCTGTATTAGAGATCTAAGGTGCAAACATAACTTTTAAACAAGCATTTAAAATCAGAATAGTGACTGTCACTCCTAATTCCATTAGCACAGAGCTTCCTATTAAACAACAAATCATTTATAATACCACTTCTCTATACTAAAATGGAGCTTATAGACAATGTAACTATAATTAAATGGTGCAATGTCTTACATAGATATAAAGAAGTAAAGCTAAATTTAATAATGCTACATGCTTATCACTATGTAAGTAATTATTCAAAACCAGTTTAGAAGATAAAATTGAGATGCATCTGTGCATATTTATATGAAATCAGATTGTGTGAGTCACCAGTGCAGATTCATGCAAGTATATTACAATGGGAGTTTGAATTCCATGGTGGGCCAGCAATGTGCTTTTGTAAACCAGAAAATGGCTATTGGTTAATTTTCTAGAAAAACAGTCCTCCATTGATTAATGCGCTGATTGCTTTTTAAAACTATTTTTTGAAAACATCATGTATATAGTAAAACCTTACACTATGTTTATATTGGTATAGGTTGGGATTAGTTTAGGGACCAATCATAAGTGGGTTTCCATGTATGTGAATGTCTTGAGCAGGTCCAGGATCACCCAGCAGTGTTGGCTTTTGCTCAGTTAGTGCCAGCTGTACCCTCCTTCATTTGGAAACTGGATAGATTCAGAGACCTTCAGAATGCCCCTGGGTGAGGGAGGTTCTGGCCTTGGGAACCTTCTCTCCTAGGGCTGGTTGTGCTCCCCTGTGGAGGAGCTGTCTTGGTCAGGAAGGGCAGGGACAGTGACTTTGTCACCATCACTTGCTGGTAGGTTTGGTCATTTGGTGCTAACCCTCATGATTCCCATGGCAAGAACAGCCCTGTAATTGGGTGACTCTAAGGACCCATCACTTTTACATGTCTACTTACGTCACTTAACTATTGTTTTCTTTGAAACCATATATTTTTTTCTCAAATGCAAGATTTGATAAAGCATAAAGATAAAAATTAAAGATTGACTTTCACTTTTAGTAGTTGGGCTAAATCTAGATAATCTAGGTTATTATTTTATTTTGTGGAAATGTTCATCTTTAGGCTAAATGAAAAAAAGGAATAATGATTTCCTCATAGTAGAGACTCCCTGATTGTATGTGGCAGATGCCATGTGTGGTGGGAGTACTTGATGTGAAACCAGAATACTGGGGTACAAACTCTCTTTCTGCTAGTTATTAGCTGTGAGACCTTGGGTTTTTCTTAACCTCTTCAGAATGCATTACTTTGGTTCTTGTCTTTTCACATTTGAGTTCATTTGCTATTTCAATATTTGGCTGTATTCTCATTTTCAAATGCTATGGCATTTAAAAACCTGGGCATTTTTGGCTTCTGTTTCTCTCTAACTATGAATCTTATACATCTATAAATCTCAGATGTAGCTTATATTCTAGTTTGAGGTCCCCATCTTCTACCCAAGCCTATGACTTTTGGAAACCCTGCTTTCATTCTATCTGTACCACACTTGACAGATAAAATTAGACTAACCCTGTACTACTCCAATTCTTTTTAGTTGTAAGTAGGAAAACCTACATGAGGAAACTAGAGAACTAATGGAGATTTGTAATAAAGGAACTGTCTCACAGTATCAAGGGCAGGGTAAGCAGCCAGACCTCAGAAACTCCTTGACTCTGGAACCAGAAACACTTTAACAAAGGTAGTTGGCTTTATTTTCCTCTCTGGCTGTCCTAGTCTTGGTACTGAGCTCTCGCCTGATCTACTCTTCATGTACATGATAAGTAAACAGCCACGGACTACCATGTTATCACTTTACCTGCCGACACACTGCTTATCCCAAGTCATTTTTAGTTCCTACCAGAGAAGGAAACTCTGATCTAGCTCAGAGGTGAGAGCTCAGTCATATGCATATGGTAGGGCTGCTTCTGGGTGGTACAAGGAAATACTCTACAAGAACTGTTGTGCCCAGGCAGACACCCTATGTGTGTTTGTTTTAAAAATTCAGAACATTTCCTTCTCCTTTGTCCTTAATTCATGATGCCAAAGTTAGTAGACTCTACAGTGCCTGTGGGTGTGGAGAGACTGTTTTTCTCACTGTCTCCCCTTAGCCTTTGTTTATATTTTATAGTAACCAGCCAGTTGAATTATTGGCTGGACATCCATGCTGTTTTGATCTATTTTAATGTTCCTGTATACAGAGGAAATAGAGATAGTGGGTTAGCAAGAATATAGTTCTGGAAGCTGTCCTTGGAAGAATGGTGTCTGATGAATTTCAGGCAAAAAATGGTGTAAAGGATACTTTTTTTTTTTTCCCAGTCACCCACTGCACACTACATTACGTAAGTTGTAGCTTGAATGCTAAAATACAGTCAAGGTGAATGTTATAGAGTGCAATGTATTCTGAGCATAATAGCCATCATCTTCATCAGAGCAGCTGTAACCACTTTCAAGAGACCAAGATAGGACAGTTGACTCATAGCAGGAGGGATCATTGGATGCTCTACTGATGCCCCCTCCTGCACTTCCCATTCAGCTGTATATGATTTTACCCTAATTTCATGTGACCTAGTTGTTGTGGAAGGTGCTAGAATACATAGTGTATAGAAGGTTACCTAAAGAGGGGATTCTGTATATGCCACTAGGGGGAAATTGTCATCCATTTAGGGGTGAGACTTTTTGATAGTGTGGTTACTTAGAATTATGTTTCTGTAAACCACCCCTTACCTATGCTCTGAAAGTAAGTCCAATAAACTCATTGGTTTCTCAAGTTGGACTGGGTGGAATTCTGCTTTGTTTTGTTTTCTGTGCCTGATTTAGGGGATGCAGACACTTGTTTGTATCTTTCCAACACGGAGAAATGAGTGGTAGCATTTTCTGTCTCAGATTGAAGGGCAGGGATGGGAAGTATTTGTTTTGGTTTAATGGTTGTACAGTAGAATCACCTATGAAAAGAATCAGTGAGATTTTGTCATGAATTGGATGAACTTGAGAGAAAGGCACGAATTGTTAGAAGGTCTTATTAATAAAAACAAACCCAGAGTCAGGTATTGGGGTGAATGCTGAAAGATCAGAGAAACAGAACAAGCCACAGCCTCACTCGCCAACTTCTCAGCTGATCCTCTTTCCTCAAAATGGAAGCCTCTGAGTCCTCGTCCAGAATGAATCTCAGCTGAACTGCTGCTAAAAGCCTAAAAGCTTAACCAGATTCTAGTTCCTGGTCCTCACGCCTTATATGCCTTTCTGCTTCCTGCCATCACTTCCTGGGATTAAAGTCGTGTGTCACCATGCCTGGCTGTTTCCAGTGTGGCTTTGAACTCAGAGATTCAGATGGATCTCTGCCTTCAGAATGCTAGTATTAAAGGCATGTGTGACACCATTTTCTGGCCTCTATATCTAGTGGCTGTTCTGTTCTCTGACCCTAGATAAGTTTATTAGTATGCACAATATATTGGGGGAACACAATATCACCACAAGGTAGTGATTTATGACTCCCAACTTTGAATTTCAATGACTGGTTGAATGCTGATAGACTTTTCCTAAGACTGAGAATGTAGACAGGGTAGAAGTTACATTTGAAGTGAATTGTGATTTTGACATCTTTGTAGGACTAATTATCCCCTAAAGTCCAGGGGCAATTCAGACTGAGTCTCCAGAAAGTGGCAGAAGTTTGATAGTGTTGCTGATTAGGGGGTTGTTATAGTTGATTTCTTTTGGAACAGGATGCTATCCAATATATTTATAGAGAAAGCAACTCACTAAATTTGAGTCATTTTGAGTAGCAGGTACATTTGGGAGTCTCTATTTGAGGTTCCTGGACCTTACCAGTAAGTACTAGTGCTTGTGAAGTAGTGATTGTACTATTTATGTCAAGTATCCCCTCATTCCAGTTATACTGGTACAGGGGTAGCTCACAGGTCAAAGTAATGAATGGTATGATCCTTCAAAACTTACCACTTTGATAGTGTTTTTTCTTTTATGGCAAGATATATGTGTAATCAATTTCTGTAACTTTTTTTGATATTCATCTTTGTATACTGTCCTAGTTAGGGGCACTATTTGCTGTGATGAAACACCATGGCCAAAGTAACTTGGGAAGGAAAGGGTTTATTTAGCTTAGACTTCCATATCACTGTTCATCATTGAAGGAAGTCAGGACAGGAACTCAAACAGAGCAGGGACCTGGAGGCAGGAGCTGATGGAAGAGTGATGCTTACTGGCTTGCTAATCATGGCTTGCTCAGGTGCTTTCTTATAGAACCCAGGACCACCAGTCCTGAGATAGCACCTCCCCCATCAATCACTAATTAAGAAAAGTATTCTACAGGTTTGCCTACCTGATCTTATGGAGGCATTTTCTCAGTTGAGGATCTCTCCTCGCAGATGATTCTTGACTCTTGCTTGTGTCAAGTTGACATAAAGTAGCCAATATACACACCACTGAAAAGAAATTTCATAGGAAAGAAAAATATCTTATGTGATATTGAGCTTTTGTCTATGTAGTAACAGGCTTCTGTTTAACACTGATCCTAAAGTAAGGATTAGCTAGTTTTCATAGAAAGCATCCCTTTAATGCAGCCTCTTGTTTTCCCACCTTGCATAGTCTTAGCTAATTTGAACAGAAACACAGTCTCTTAAATTTGGTGAGATTCTGAGATTAAAATATCCTTTTTCCTTTTTCATTTTTCCCATTTACATAGTTATGTTGTGAGTTCTGCTTCTGACTTAAAACAACAACAACAACACATTTCCCTAGTATTGTGGGTAAAGGCTTAGCAGGCACTCTAACTTATTTCCCTTAAATGTCTTTATAGCAAAATTGCAGTTGTTCTCTAGTGTTATCCGCATCCTTATTGGATAATATAGACAAATGTTTCCTTCTCTTTCTCATTTTTTTCTACCTTTTTTCTGTGTCCTAGCCATACTTAGTGACATAATTGTTTTCAAATTTTTAGCATATTTCTTTCCATTTTAATTCAGATGTGGCTTGCATGCTTATAATGTTAAGCTGAAAGAATATAGCCTTTGCCATACACTGTAGTGCAGCACTTTTACATTTGGATTTTACAATAATGAACCTATCGCTCATTTCTTTGTCATGCTGTTAATCATTTGGCTTGTTCTGAAGTTTTGCTTTTTGATGTTCAGCATCAAGGGCTTTTAGTGGCTAGAGAGGAAAAGGAGGACAGCCTCAGGTTGTCAAGGATCCTCCCCTGAGGTGTCATACAAGGCTGAAACTAGCAAGGACAAAGATGCAAACCAGAAGTTGAGTAGATGAGTGGTTATGAGGGTAACCGTTGGTTTCTCTAGACACGTCTCCTTTATTCATCTTACCCCCCCACCCAGATGCTGACAGTGTAGCATCGAACCCTCTTTCCTTTGATGGGTTTGGAGGGAGGCAGGAAAGAGAAGTCAATACTGTTGCCTCTGGTTCTGGCCTTGCAAGGGCAGCCTGGGGTAGCAACATTTCTTTCACCCATTCAAATGTCCTGTCTGTTTTTTTTGTTGAGACTTGGACACATCAGGCCAAACATGGCACTTCAAGTGGGAGATGTTGCATATCACCCCAGAAGGAATTGGATTCCCAGTTGTACTGTTAAATGTTGATTGTTTTGACTAAGCTTGAAGTCAGTTCTTCAGTTCTTTCTGGCTCTTTTGGAGGGAAGAGCTGAGACTCTAAGTCAGCTTTTTCTTTTCCTTTGATTATGATGGTGTCTAGAGGCTTTCTACGTTCCCTGTGTATCAGATTGTTGGATCATCTGTTTTTCAGCTTTGTGTTTTCTCCTGTTCTTAAAACAGAGCTTGGGGGAAACTAATATCTCCACAGAAAATAAATACTTGTTCTTCATTTCCACCTCTATTTTGATAAATTGTGCCTACAATTTATTTATTACAGCATAAATATTTTATGATATAAGGCATACATTTACATCAGAAGTTTTCTGTGGTGATATGCTATCTAGTTGTTTATCAAGTATTTCTTCCCAGCCCTTTGGCTTCATGATGCCTAGTTTACCATGTATTAAATGTCTGTAATTAGATCTTTCCTGGACTTCTAGTTTTTATATCCATCTGCTATTCTAATTTTGGGTAGTATACAGTGGCTTTTGTGATTGTTACCTCATAATAAATGTACCAAGTAAGGTTTTAGACCGTCTCTTCCCTGTTTGTCATTTAGGGTACTTGAGAACACATTTTCTTTTCAAGTAAAAATCCGATTTGCTGTCTCAATGAATTTTCTTGGAGAGTTAGAGGGATACTGTACAAAGAATATAAGAATTAGCTAAAGAGAATTCTGTTATATCCTTCTTATTAAGGAACATGTATTCTTTCCATCAATATATATTATAGCACTGCTGCATAATGGCATTCAGCTTCACTATACTTTCATTCAGTTTTAGCACTTTATAAATATTTTTGATTTTGTCGTTTTCTTATGTTAATCTCTACCTACTTGGTAATATTAAAAAATGAACATTTTATTATGTTCATGGCTTTACTAAATATTGTCAATAGACTTTTGTAGGTATTATGTTAAAAATAATAGTCCTTTATAGGTTTTATTATTGTCTATTAATTATGGTGGTTGTGAGCCTCTTTGGGGGCCTGATATATTTGGAGAGAAATTCTATAGTTTTTCACAATCCAAGTGTGTTTTGAATGATTTATTGTATTTATCCAATTCCTATTTCTTTTCAAAGTTATTTTTATTTAAAAAATAATTGGGGACATTTCAAGGGAGAATAAATAGGACACAGCAATATAAAGAGTTGAAGGAAAAGGAAGAGTTACATGAGGTGGGAGGTGGTAGGGTGGGTAGAGAAGGAGATAGACATCTGAAGGATAATGAACATAAAGATAGGTTTAAAAAGTCACATGGAAACTTACTGTAGAAGGTTCCTAAAACACAGACAGAAAGACAGACAGACAGATCAACAATGGGGGAACACACACACACACACACACACACACACACACACACACACACGCACACATGCACACACAAAATGGAGAGACCCTATAAGAAAGCAATATCACCCTTATACCAGATACCAGAAGTTAATATTTAGGAAGCTCAGAGACAGAATTGTGTTACTTCTTTTGTAGTTGTTGGCCAGTGAGGTCACATAGAGCCCCCAAGACATTCCATGCTATTACTAGTGCTCTTGGTGACCCTCCAGAACTTGACAGTAAGACATTGTTACTGAATGTAACACGTGAATCATTGAACATTGAGAAATCAATCTGACATCTTTTTTGCTAGCTTTCATAGTGCTGGAAGGTGCTATGTAGACTACTGGAGGAAAAAGTAATAATTATTTCTAGCTGTGAACTCTACAATCTACAACAGTGATTAGCCTTGAAAGGTATGCCTAGGAGGTGCAATAACAGCACTGAATGTTGTGGGAGGAGCCAACTACTTTCTGATTGGATTTAAGGCTTGTTTTTTTTTTTTTTTTTTTTTTTTTTTTTTTGGTTTTTTGTGACAGGGTTTTTCTGTGTAGCTTTGTGCCTTTCCTGGAGCTCACTTGGTAGCCCAGGCTGGCCTCGAACTCACAGAGATCCGCCTGCCTCTGCCTCCCGAGTGCTGGGATTAAAGGCGTGCGCCACCAACGCCCGGCTAAGGCTTGTTTTATGAGTTGAAACTCATATCTGATACCAGTGTAGGGGTCAGTAACATGTGGCTTGACAGACAATAGGCTGTGTATCAGAACCTACTGTTACTTAGCTAAATAGGCATAATATTAAACAGATTAGTAATGATTGATTGCCATACCCATAGATTAGTGTATCCCTCAACTCTCATCAGAGAAGCTTCTTTTTGCAGGAGATGATGATTAACATGGAAACTCACAATTGGCAATGTTGCAGAAAATAAATTACAGAATGCCCACTCAGGCCCAAGTAGGACCTTTGTATCACTTGCTCCCACTGCTGAGGCTCATGGATCATTGAAGGAGAGGGAGTAAGAGCCGGGGTAGTTGATGGATTTGAGGAAACAGTGTTTTCTGAATACAGCAGGGAAGTTGCACTCATGTATTCATGGCAGTTGAGACAACCTGTACACAAACTGCTCAAGCCTGACAAAAATTCCAGCAGAGAGTGGAGGTAGGCACAAAGCCCCACCCGTAACTAAGTAGCCATTAGAAATTGATAACTAGTTGGAGAAGGAGTGTCAGTTTTGTTTAAGGGTGCATCCCCTGTTAGGTCAACCATGTGTGAAAGTCTACACATCCAAGAATACAGGAACACCACAAATTAGACTTCATGGCTTTCTTATTTATATTTTTAAGAAGGCACAAATTTGGATGTGTAAGGAATGGGGAGTGAATTGGGGATAAGTTGGATGAAAGAGGTGAATATGATCAAACATATTGTATAGAATTCTCAAAGAAGTAATAAAAATGAGAACAATAAAATTAATATAATGAGAAATGTCTTAGGTTTTTCAGATAATGAGTAGAGTAGTGACTTTTATGTTAATTGGAGGATATCACTGTTTAATTTTTGTATGTGACTTTTTTGGTAACTTTAATTAGAGTTTGATAGTCTATACAAGCTGTGCTGTACATATATGTTATTTATAGGACCTCCCATTAGTGGATTAGTGTGACTCTTATAGACAGTGGCACAAAGGAGCTGGAGAAAGAAAGCCAACATGTCTCCGAAGCTGATGATAGAAGATTTCTTCTCATTTTCTTGAGTCCCCATCCTTTTCAGTGTTGTTTTGTAGAATTTCATAGTCTGTGTACATGATGATCATTTGACTGTTTTCCAGCATAAAGAATAAAAATAAGGAATGCCCTATAGCGCTTGCCTTGGTGTTACTTAACTATATTTAGTGATGAGTGGAAAGTCCGTGTAGCAGTCCATTATTATAATACAGAAGAGACTCTGTAATTGTATTTGAACTTAAGACACACATATTATTTATCACAGGTGTACTTAGGTGCACATTTATATGTTTAGTCCCTTAGCTGACAAAGTAAGGTCTTTTCATCTTCATTGTAAATCAAATAGAAACTCAAATATGAGTGTTAATAAATTTTTATTAGCCTTTTATAAACTGTTGGATATTTTAAATAATCTTTGCCTATCATGGAAAAATAAAATGACTTACATTTTTCGTAGACAGTGAACTATTTTAAGTGTACATATACAAGTATATTTTATACACACTGTTTGCTATACAAATATGACTTATGGTGAAAGTTATGATAATTGAACAGGTAAGGAAAATTTGAGGACTTTTTTTATAATTATGTATAATTTTTTTTTATCATTTCTGTTCTGTAGAAAGAGAAAACCAAAATTAACTTGTATCCTGACACTAAAATATATATATATATATATATATATATATATAAAAAAATATATATAATATAAATTGTATTTTATACTTGTTATAATTATAGCTGGAATGCCTGTGTAGATAACCAAGGCTTGCCTGCCTCTAGAAAGTGCTGCCCAATGTTTTCATGTGATAGCACAGTTAGAGCATGATGTTGTGAATGATCAGGTGAGTGAGAAGTTGGTTGTGCTTGTGGATTTTGTGCATGTTCCTCTGAGCCAACTGCTGGCTCATTTAAATTCCACTGTGGAGTTCATGACAAACCTAGCCAGCAGTGTTGACTGAAGTTCCTCAACACTGTGGCTGCCAAGTAGATAGCACTGTAGGAGCAGCTTTGGTCATTAAGTTCTTCTGTGGATAAACTGTCTGCCCAGGTAGGCTTTCATTCCTCTGCTCAAACTCCTAGTTAGCTGTTTGTCCACTCACTGAGCAGAAAAGCCAGAGTCCTGGCAGTGAATTCCATCACTGAATTTCATGTCATATCCTTGTACTTGGTCACTCTCCACTAGTCTCTTTGCACTTTCATAGCAGACTCAGACTCCTGTCTGCCTGAGACTCCTTCCCCCGCAGATGCATGGTTCATCCCTTTACCACCTACAAAGTCCAGCTTAGGTATGACATTCTGTCAGACATCAACCCTGATGCTCATATTGATTTTTTGGGTTTTACTTTGTACATTGGCATGTTCTCTATTGGGGAACCCAGCTTTGTACCAGTATTTTGTGGAAAGGGTTAGTTGCTTACTCTACAAGCTGCAACTGTCCTGTCCAGTTACAGGGGAAGCATCGAATGGCCTCACCACCAGATCCATTGGCACTTTCCAGCTCCTACAGACCACAGTGTA
>CABHPP010129545.1:4935-24696 GCA_902168425.1 Peromyscus attwateri
AAACCTGGTGTGGCAGGTTTAAATTATGATTTCAATATCACACACAGCAAGTGAATGGCTGGCTGGGATCCCATCCCGGTGGTAAGCACTACCTATCCCTCTTACTGAGACAGGCAACATCTTTTGCCAGGGGTACCTAGGGATGCCTCTACAAGCAGCCTCCCTGTGGATGGTGGGGTGACCAGAGGTCTGCTACCAAAGCCTACAGAGGAGCTTCTACTCAGAAAATGACAGATGGGAGAATGATAAATGAGCAAGACAAAACCCAGGCTGAGGATGTAACTCGGTGGTGAAACTATCACCCAGTGCTCACAACGGTCTTCTCTTTGCATTAGAATGTCACAAATGCAGAGTCCCAGGCTGTATGTGAGCCCATGATCAAACCGTGTGACCTCTCTGAGCCTCACTGCCCTCTGAGAAATAGATTCTCAAGACTAAAACGATTAGATGAGATCATGCCTAGCTTGGAACCTAGGATAGAACAGTTTAAAAAGCATGCGCGACAAGATGCCAGGCCAGTTGTGCCCGGCAGCAGTAGTGGTGGTGCCCGGAAGCCACTCCCAGAGTGTAGGAGACATGTTTCTATGGAGCAAATCCTCCCAATCAAGATGGCTTTCTTGCAGTAACAGCACCCCATTATCTCACAGGCAGATCCAAGAGATGAGTTCCCAGCAAGGAGCTGGAGGCCAGGAGCTGGAGGTACCCGAAAGCAGAGAGGTTGGGAGCAGTTGCTCAGGACAACAGCCCGATGCTCCTGAGCTTGGGATAGCGAGGGGAAGGGTTGACCCTGGCCCTTCATCCACCCATAGCTACCTTCTGGTTCTGTTCATACCTCCCAATTAAGTGAAAGCAGCTAGATAGAAGCCACATGAGCCATAATATGAAAAGGCAGGAATAACCACTGACACTGTCCACTGAGTCCGTGTCCTGGAGACATGTGTGCTAACCACTGACACTGTCCACTAAGTCCGTGTCCTGGAGACATGTGTGATAACCACTGACACTGTCCACTAAGTCCGTGTCCTGGAGACATGTGTGATAACCACTGACACTGTCCACTGAGTCCGTGTCCTGGAGACATGTGTGATAACCACTGACACTGTCCACTAAGTCCGTGTCCTGGAGACATGTGTGATAACCACTGACACTGTCCACTAAGTCCGTGTCCTGGAGACATGTGCCTGGGTACAGAAGAGTTGATGGGAGCTAGTGCGCCAGTCATGCTGGACTTCCTCATTCCCTAAGGAAAAGCCCTAACTGAGCATGAATCTGTGTTTTGTTTTGTTGAGATGGAGTTTTGCTATGCAGCCCAGGCTGGCCTTAGACTTTCTATCCTCCTGCTTTAGCCTACAGTGCTGGTTTTACAGGTGTGCACCATTGTTCCCAGCCAAACACTCGTTCCTTAGTGCAACATTCAATACTTACGTGCATGGGTGTGTATCTGTGTGTGAGTACATGCACGTAAGTAGAGGCCAGAGATGCCAGATTCCCCTAGAGCTAGAGTTACAGAAGACTGAGCTGCCTGACATGGGGGCTGGGAATTGAACTCAGGTCCCTTGGAAGAGCAGTATGTGCTCTTAACCACTGAGCCATCTCTCCAGCTCACTTCAATACTAGTAAGCACCAGCCATTTCCATCTAAGCTCTCTCCCAAGGAACGACCATTAACAAACTATTTCAGTTTCTACGGCATTTATTCTTTGCGTCTTTTCTCTAACAGCCACACCCAGGCATGCACCAGGGCCACAGTCCCCTGTTGCTACCCATAGCTTGCTGTGACGGTTAGTTTGTCAGCTTGACACAATCTGGAATTACCTGGGAATAGCATCTAAATAGGGGACTGTCTACACTGGGTTGGCCTGAGGGTCTATCTGTGGTACATCTATGTACATCTACATTATTTGGTGTGGGAAGTCCCAGCCCACTGTGGGCAGCACCACTCCCTAGGCAGGGGGTCCTGAACTCTGTAAGAGTGGAGAAGGCCAGTTGGGCATAAGCAAGCAGGCAAATGAGCATTCGTGCATTCATTTCTCTCTGCTCTCAACTGATCACGTGATGTGACCAGCAGTCTCAAGTTCTGGCCACCTTGACTTCCCCACAGTTATGGGCTATAAAGCTCAATTTGTGAGCTAAGATAAATCCCTTCTTCCTGAAGTTGCCTTTTGTCCAGACATTTTCGTACAGCAACAGAAATGAACTAAAACACGCCTCACAACGTCCAACACCCAACGCCTCTATTTATTGCCCTCTCTGTGTTGCCTCAGCAACTCTGCCTTTCTCGCTCCACCTGTAGGGATGGCCACCTCCACACCCAGGACTGGACCTTCCTCCAAGACTCCAGAGCTACTGAGCCTCTCCCAAGGTGGCTCCCGGTCTCTCACACTTGGCCCCTCTCTCCTGGGGTTAGACGGTACTACCCACCAGCACCCAAGCTGTACACCTGGCTACCAACCAGCACCCAAGCTGCACACCTGGCACCCACCAGGACCCAAGCCGTACACCTGGCACCCACCAGGACCCAAGCTGCACACCTGGCACCCACCAGGACCCAAGCTGCACACCTGGCACCCACCAGGACCCAAGCTGTACACCTGGCATCCACCAATGTTCCTCCTTCAGTGTCTGCCTGTGTTCGCCATCCCCAAGTCAAGTGTGGCTGAGCTGCTTCTGACACCTCCTTTCCATCCATCCATCCCTGGATGCTTGTGAGTCTGCAGCAGCCTCCTCCCAGGCACCCAGCCTCCTGTCTCCCTCCCCTGCCCTACTCCATAACTATCTCCCCACCACGGA
Organism: Peromyscus attwateri; assembly: GCA_902168425.1. Lineage (NCBI taxonomy): Eukaryota > Metazoa > Chordata > Mammalia > Rodentia > Cricetidae > Peromyscus > Peromyscus attwateri. Next base: position 7,725 of record CABHPP010129545.1, read on the forward strand.
CCTCTTCAATCCCTCCTGACCCCTGCCTCTCTTCAGTGCAAAGGCAGAGATGTGCTTCAAGCCCGGATCACTTGATCCCTTGTCCTGGCACCTTCAGCCACTCAGATAACAACTTTTTTTTTTTTTTTTTTTTTTTTTTTTTTTTGCAAGCGTGGACTTCCCGGTTCCCCCATGCTGACCAGGGTCCCTCTGCAGAGTCTCCACTGTACCCTGTCCCTCCACATCACGCACTTGACCCTGGCATCAGGACATAGGCCTTGGCAGTCTGTCAGAACCAGGAAGATCCCACATCTGCCTCCTGCTGTAGAAAGGCCCTGGGCACCATCTGCCCTCACTGATAATCCTAACCACAGTGACATGAGGCACGTGAGGAGGATAGGAGGCGACATGCAGGGCCCAGCGCTGGGGGCAGAGACTAGTTTTTATTTTCAAGGGAGCATAAAATGCAGTGTGTACTGTGCCCTGCCACTGTTCTCATCACGGAATTAGTAAGTGTCCTGATGAGGCTGGAGAGATGTCTCAGTGGTTAAGATCACCAAGGTTATATTTTCAGAACCTACATGGTGACTCACAACATCTGTAAGTCCAGTTCCAAGGGATCCAATGCCCTCTTATGGCCTCTGCAGACATGAGGAGCACAGACATCCATTCAGGCAAAACACTCATAAAATAATTTTAAAAAGAAGGAGGAGGAATAAGAAGGAGGAGGAGGAGGAGGAGGAGGAGGAGGAGAAGAAGAAGTGGTGGTGCCCTGGCTTGTGGCCAGGTCCAATAATCTGAGTTTAACTCAGGACTCACAGTTATGAATGAGAGGACCGACTTCCACAAGTTGTCCTCTGACCTCCACACATGCTTCATGATAGATGAATACCAACACATACGAATTCCCACACAAAATAAATAAACAAGTGTAATAATGAAAGAAGTGCTCTGGTGAGCATCGCTCTGCCATCCAGGTGCCATTATAAGCTTACTTCCTTCTCCTGGTGGCCCTGAACATTTCACAGAAGAAGAGAGGGGGACATGCAGAGGCTGAGGTACCCACTGTAAGCAACAGAGCTAGGCCCATTTCCACATTGTTCAACATCAAGAGAGTGCTCCCACCTTCCTCCCCTGACCCCTGTCATCAGCCAGGGGTTGCCATGGTTTGAGTCTCAGATGTCCTGAACAGGCTTGCGCCCTGAAGGCTCATTCTCTAGCAGGGAGACTGTTTGGGGGAGGCTACAGAATCTTCAGGGACCTAGTTGCCAGAAGTAAAGCACAGCATGTTACTCTGCCCGTTCCCTGTCTCGCAATCTGCTTCTTGGGTCTGTGTGATGAGAATAGCCTCTGCCACCCATTTCTGCGGCTGTGAGCTAGGTAAGCTTCTCTGACATGCCCTCCCTCCCACCACCACGGATGGACTGAAACTATGGACCGAATCAAGCCTCTCCTCCCTGAGGTTGTCCGGGACATAGTTTTGGTGTCCATGATGCTAAAGGAACCAACAACAGACAGGGCTACATGGTTAGTTCCTGATACTTTGATGGTTTCAAGTCCTTCTACTCACCCTCACTTCTAAATGTACATATATATCACCAAAAAGTCCACCCCACCCCACCCCCGTCCCCCCGCTGGAGAATCATATCCCCAAAAGAATCATGGCACATGCTCTCTTCTTAGCTTCATGAGATCGCCCCTTCTTGGACGTCTTTATAAAAATTGTTCCTCAGCCATTAGGAGGGAAGCCCCCTCTGCCCAGGACCCCGGGCTGTCGTGCATGCGTCAGGCTCTCACTAAATGCTGAAAGCCAGACTGATGAAATCAACAGCACAGCAGGGACACAGGGCTTCAGCTCAGGCGGGAGGACACACAAACACTGCCTGATGCCAGGAGCTCACACGCCTCCCTGCATCTCCAGTTATTCAAGCCTGCCCAGCCCTGTGGGAATGCTCATCTGTCCCAGGTCCCTTCTAGACCCTTCACAGGTTCCTCCTCTGTTCTGTCTCCCTCAGAGTCATCCAGCACATAGCCAAGTCACCATCTCCCAGTCTGCCTCCAGCTGGTCTGGTCACACCAGCCTCATGAGCTTGCTCTTGGGTCCAGTGGGAGCCTTTGCTCCACTTGTTATGCCTGGCATTGACATCTCCTCCTACAAGTCTCAGCTCAGATGTCCTCTACACCAGGATGCCACCTGGCCTTCCATGGCAGCAAGAAGACCCTTCTCTGTCCTCTGTGACCAATCCTATGACCTTTGCCGTAGCACTTACCAAAACTCTGAGATCAAGATTACTGTTGATGCCTTTACACAGAACGGTCACTGAACTCAGGAGCCACAAAACAGAGGCCAGAACCTAACAACCTCAGGTTCCCATCTCCCTCTGGTTGCAAGCTCTCGGGGTGGGCGTGGGGGTCATCCATATCCACATAAGCAGTCCCCAGGCCCTTGCATACTACCTGGCCCAAAAAAGTTAAATGTGAAACCAACAGGCTCCTCAACTCCCTCCTGGCCTTCTCCCTTTTCTCTGGGCTCCTCCATCCACCAGCCCACAGACACTTCTCTGCCCACAGATCCCCTCTCTGTCCTCCAGCCCTAAAAAAGGCACCTCAACTTCAGTTTTAACTCAGGCACACAGAAGCCAGAGCCAAGACACAGGGCTGACCGACTCCACCAGGCAGCCGGACACTGTCACCTGTACTAAGCCCCAGCTATGAGCCAGGCCCGTAACACTGGTCAGGGAGGTGGGCAGGTCCTCTGGTCCCCAGCTCAGAAGAAACCAAAGACCATCAACTGGCAGATGAACTCAATGAATTCTGGGACACATCAAGACAGGATTCAAGGGGAGCAGAAGAGAGGTGGGGAGCCTGGAGCCAGCAGGAATCTGAGGTCAGCCCAGACCTACAGACCTACTGACCCACACTATAGGTCTATTTCTTCACCTGAAAAAAGGGCCCAGTACTGTAACTATAGTAAATACATTATAATGGGATGCAATACATGTAAAAACATTCAGCTTAGGTCAAGGCTGTACAATAAATATAACAAGCTGAGTTAAACATTTAGATAGCAAAACACCCTCATGTATCATAAATCACACACAAAAAAATGGATCTAAGCACATTTTCCTTTTTTTTTTTTTTTGGCCACTGAAGATACAGATATAGAAACCTCCAGTGGGAGACTTAATTTCTTTCTTTCTTTTTTTTTTAATTTAAGAAACTGCTGCATTCAAATCTAGGCTTTTCCATAGGAATCTTCTAGAAAAAAAAAACTGCTTCTGATTTTAATATAAAAGTGATTCCTGCATTTGAGAGGCAGAAGCAGGAGGATCTCTGTGAGTTTGAGGCCAGCATAGTCTGTGTAGAAAGTCTCCAGGCCAGCCACAGAGTCTAGAAAAACAGTGACTCCTGTACAACAGGACCAGGGCTTCAATGCACAAAGAGGACATAAAACATAACCTGGGCCTGTGTTACGCTTCCTGACCGCTGAGGCACTCTCAGCACCAAGCCTCAGTGACCGGTGTCCTTCCCACTTGGTTCGCATCCCATCTGGGGTGAATCAGCCTCTCCACTAACATTCCGACTAAACACACTTCATGACATGTGCTGCTGGAGGACTTTTCCAGGGCCAAATTTCAAGGGTGGGAGGAAATGATGTCTCCAAATATCAGAGTCACCCAGGCCTGCAATGTAAACTTTAGAAATGCCTGCTCAGGTGGCAGAGGGTTATCCAAATATTTTTCAGAAGTATTTCAAACAGCAGAAGGATCTATGGCCACTTTATCAGCAGCCTTCTCAGACCCCTTCAGACCCTGGCCCTACAGAAGTCTTGGCTCACAGCAACACAAGACATTCCAGACACTGTGTCTCAGAGGGAAAGTGCCAAGTGTGGGATGAGATTCAGAGAACCGCAATATCCTTCACTTTCACTGGGCTGCAAGGAACCACTGACACAAGGGATTTTCACACTGTGTGGTTTCTTTCCTTCCGTCTTAGTCCATGCCTGCTCTCAGTACATGCTCAGTAAACACGTGGAAAAAAGGAACTGACGGCCCACAGTATGCATCATGGTGTGAAAATCGGCTCCCAGAGAGCCAAACTTTTAGTCACAGTCACACAGTTGAAGAAGGAACTAGAGCCAGACTCTATCCCCTTCCCTGGCCCCCACACTCCTAGCTTGATATTCACTGTTCCCTTTGCCAGACACCAAGTGGGGCATGGTTTGTGCCACAGTCATGTGGAACACTTGGGTAGTCTGGTCTCCACAGAACCCAGGCCTATCCTGTCCTGCCTCGGGGGAGGAGCCGGTGCAGGAAGGTGTCTAGTCTGGCACAATGCACAGGCCAAGGTCTCCAGGAATGTGTTGAATGAGTAAACAAATAATCCAACTAAGAGACAGAGTAACCATTTACAAAATGTTCTGCTTTCCATCTCTCCTCTTTTTCGAATCCTGTCTCAGGATGGAGAGAGAAGCATCGCTACCCTCGACTTTGTGTAGATAGGGAAGTGAAAGCCCCATGAGACTGTGAGCAGCAAGCAGGCTGCCATTCTATGCAGATGCTTCGTTTAAAAGTGGCTTGTACAGTTTGCATTCTATTCTGAGCTATCTGTGATTGTTTCTTAAACAAAGCTAACATCTCAGAATCTATTAAATGCTTTTAAAGTATATTATTGAGGAAAACTGTAAGCATTCACAAAAGTAGGGAGGATGTAGCAATGATCCCCCAGGCACTCATCACCTGAATTAATTAAAAAGCCAACACCATAAGGAAAGCCAGCTTACCCAGAAAGGACTCCCAGGGAGTTGCCATCTATACCCTTCATGCCAATATGAACATTTAACATCATAAGATACTGAAGGTCAATTCTCTAGTAAGACATCTTGGATACAGAATTGGCAAGGCCTGGAGTCACCAAGAACTGGCCTGCTTAGTCACTACATATACCTACATGGGGCCCCAGAGGCAATGGCTCCAAAATACATCTGAGTCTATGGTCTCTTACTTTTATTCATTTCTTTAGTGCATGGTGGATTGGTGTGTGTGTGTGTGTGTGTGTGTGTGTGTGTGTGTGTGTGTGTGTGCTATTGCTCATGTGAGTGCACTCACCTATATGGGTATAGGTAGTGGCCAGAGGTTAACTCAGGCTGTCTTCCTCAATTCTTACTCCTCCTTATTTACCTACTTTCATTTTTGAGGCTGGATTTCTCACTGAACCTGAAGTTCACCATTTTGACTGCACTGGCTGGCCACTGTGCCCCAGATCTGTTTGTCTCTACCTCTGTTGCTGGGGTAACAGATACATGCTAGAACTTGGGTCCTCATGAGCCATCTTTACTCACTGAGCCATTTCCCCAGACCCTAGATCCTCTGTATTTTAAGCCTCCGGTTTGCTTTAAGATTGCATGGTTTCTAGAAGCACTCCATGTCTGTCATCCATTCACGGTCCCCCATCCTCTCCCAGATACTTTCAGGAACCCACACTGCACTGAGACATTAAGTCTACCCAGACATGGACCCAATGTGACCTTGGGGTGGGGAAAGAGACAGATAGATATGACCAAAATCTTGGCAGACCTTAATAGCACCCCAGAATGGAAAACTTATGGTAAACTGTTGCAGACCTTCCTACTCTCAGCCTCCTCCATAAGGAAGGCCAGGGGAGCCAGGGGCAGAGAGGATAAAGGTGTGGGTTGGAAAGTGAAATTATATGTGGATTTGAATCCAGTTCCATCCTTCCCTAGCTGTGCATCCTTAAGTGAGTCACCATTCTTCTCTGATTCATTCCTAAAAGAAGGTTGTAAAGCCCCCAGATACTAAATCCTCTGCAGCAGTCTATTATCTAATGCTTAACCCAGCTTCCACAATAGCGGACGTTCTCCATCAGCGCTGGCCACTCTAATTGGCTGTTATCCACGACCAGCTCTTACCCTGCCTGAGCAAAGCAGCAGTGCACACACCTACATGCCCAAAAGGATGTTTGGTGGGAGAGCAGGTTGTTTTGTTTTGCAGTGTTGGGGATCAAACCTGGACCCTCAAACCTGCTAGGAAGGTGCTCTACCACTGACATGTATCCTCAGCCCTATGGTGGTGGTGGTGGTGGTTTGAATCAAACTCTACTTGGAACATCTGTAAATTGGGAAAATAAATTTAAAAGCAAACTAACAAAAACCTTGGCTCACCTGCTGTAGGGATATTAGCCACTTGGTGCCAATCTTCCAGTCAGTGGGGTCAGGACAAAGACACCCTGCTATTCCCCACCTCAGCACTCTGACACACTGTCATACACTCCATGGTCCTGCAGGCCCACAGGCATGAAGGCCAGGATGGTCAGAGCGAGGGCTCTGCGTGTGAGCATGCCCACATCTTGGCCAGCCTTACTCTGGGGCTTCTTCTGGGTGGATTGAAGGAGCCTAGAAGGGCACACAGCATGCAGTGAGCTCTTTACTAACTCAATGAAGCATCCAACAGTGCTCTAGAGTCCACCCATGGCCTTCCCAAGCTGGTAGGTGGCAAAGAGCAAGAGAAGGAAGTAGCTTCCTCCCTACCCAGCCTCCACTCAACAGTCTTCATCCAGGAATGGGGGAGAAATGCACTGTCCACCACCTGGCTCTGTTTTGGGATATTTGATTGCACTGTCAAACTCTGAGACTGTGTTAATAAAATTAACCTTGGATCAGGGGGTGGAGCCAGTGACTAGTTGACAAGAATTAGCCATAGAGAGTATGGAGGACCTGGGAAGACAGATAGAGAGACACACAGGAAGGAGTAGGGAGGGACTTAGAGATTCATGGGCCTTTTTGGTTTGGTACAAATAGAGAGAACACTCTCTTGCTGGGTCTCCAGCTGGAAAGGAGGGTCAGCTGGTTGCTTCTCAGCTTCTCTAATCTAGCAGGTTTTCTCCAACATTTGACTCCTGAGTCTTTATTGGTTAAGTAGAAGAACTTAGATAAAAACATCATGGCTCCCAGCATGAAGATGAGAAGTGCTAAGGTCTGGATGAAAGTGAGAAGGTTCTACTTTACCCCAAAAATGTTCTTACTATATTTCTTATTTTGCTTCATACCCAAATGCAGTTCTAAGATTACAGCAAGAGGAGAATTAAGGGGAGAAAACTTGGAGTCTTGGCATATTAAATATAAAACTCATGTCTGGTGTTTTAGAAAGTAAAATCAGAGATGGTAAGAAAAAGGATGGGGAGATAGGTCTTATCCATATAATCAGCAGCACCCTACAGTGTCTCACGGCCCATCTGAACCTTCCCTGAGCCCAGCTCAGCAGTCACAAGGAGATATGCCCAAGAAGAAAATAAACAGTTAAAAAGGTGCATGAAAGTGTAATCAGGGGCTGGAGAGATGGCTCAGAGGTTAAGAGCACTGCTTGTTCTTCCAAAGGTCCTGAGTTCAATTCCCAGCAACCACATGGTGGCTCACAACCATCTGTAAAAGAGATCTGGTGCCCTCTTCTGGCCTGCAGGGATACATGCAGACAGAACACTGTTGTATACATAATAAATAAATAAATCTTTAAAAAAAAAAAAGAAAAAGAAAGTGTAATCAATCATGCTCAGCAGTTGGCATGTATGTACATACACAGCCAAACACAAGGTGAGCACAAGGCAAATGATAAAATGAAAACACCAATGGTGGTGAGGTCAGTGCAAAGTCTATGTTTTCAGACCATCATAAACTATGTCATTTCTAACATTTTAAACAGGCTGGGTTTGGATGTGGTAGGACACACCTATAATCCCAGAATTCAGGAAGCTGAGGAAGGAGGATTTCAAATTAAGTCCAGCTTGGGTTATATAACAAACAAGACCTTGTTCCTAATTGATTAAGCCACCAAATCCTTCTCTTAGAATTTATTCTATGTCAAAAGAAGACTATTACATAGCACTATATGTAGACAACTGAATAAAGTTATGGATACAAATATGGAGGAGGTTTGGCAACATGGGTAAATGCCACTTACTATTAAGTGGGAATAGTTCATAATTTTAAAGTCAGACCTACATAGGAGTGGACAGCACCTGCAGACAGATCAAACAGCCCAGCAGGCAGAGAATAATGAGGGATGTTGTGTCCTGTCTGGGCTTCTCTTAGGGCTTTACCACTGTTTCCCTGTCTCCCTCTTTCTCCAAGCTCTGCCTAGAAGCCGAGGCCTCTCACTTCCAGGCAGGGCTGAGCTGTGTCCTGCCCTAGCACAGCTCTGGCTCTTGCTATTTGATTTGGTTCCTAATGACACCACTGTCTCTTGAAACTGCAACTTAAAACAAACTGGCCCAAGTGTGTGTGAGGCCAGAGGCAAACTCTTCAGCAAATATTGTGACCACAGCAAACACTACAACTGAGTGCTGGGGCCAAGGAATTTCATACTTGGACACAAATTGTGCCTCAGGCCTTCTGGAGCCTCTAAAGCAACCTAAGAATGGCTGTCTTTCTTGGAGCACACTTTTCAGGGCACAGGCACACCTGAGGTAAATTTTGTTCTTGCCCCATCTCCCTAGACCTGTGGCCACCTCTCACCCTGGTCCAGGTCTTCATACCTTTGAAAATTGCACAGATGCTCAGATGTGGCTAACTACTGGAAGGGTTCATAGATCCAAGTGGTAGTGGTCCATTCACACACTAAAATAAGCATGTATCAGGGATGGGTGTTAACCAGGCCATCCGGATAAATGCAACAATGTGAAAACATGGGCTCTGTCTGAAAAAGACCAGTCTCCAAAGAGAAGCACGACTTCCCAGAGTTGAAGTCAGGCTAACTGGAGTAGAAAGCTGTGCCAATTGCCAATGTCAATATTTATTGAGCATTGACAAAGTTCCAGGCATTGTCTTTGGACTTCTCTATGAAATATACAACTCTGTGTAGATTATAGTTAAGTCATCTGTTCTCCTGACAGCCCTAGAGAAAGAAGGATGACAGCCTTCTCATGGTACAGAGCAGGGTGTGGAGGCTCAGGGTAGTTCCATGACTTACTACAGGATGGTTAGCCATGTGTGCAGCCTATGATTCTGGTTAGGTCTGTGCACGCCAGTGCTCATGCTGGGAACCAGGCAGCTTCCGGAATAATGCAGAAGGAGCCATTAGTAAATGGGAAGTGGACCCAGTACTCCAGGGGTTCTCTCTAGACTGTGATTAAAACTTGGTCTGTTCCTTCTGAAACTGTAGATGGTTACTGCCCACTGTGAAGCATGACAAAGCTGGGAACTTAACAGAGTAACTTAATCTGACTGTGATATTTAAAGGTGGGGGGGCCTTTGGGATGGTTAGGATAATGACATCTGGGAAAAGCCTCATCATGGAACCTTGATGACTGTAAGAGACGATACTGGCTAGTTTTATGCCAACTTGACACAAGCTAGAGTCATCTGAAAGGCAGTAAGCTCGACTGAGAAAATGCCCCCATAAGATCTGACTGTAGAGCATTTTCTTAATTAGCACTGATGGGGGAGGGCCCAGGGCATCGTGAGTGGAGCCATCCCTGGACTGCCTGAGCAAGCCAGTAAGCAGCACTCCTCCATGGCCTCTGCACCAGCCCCTGAATCCAGGTTCCTGCCCTGTGTGAGTTCCTGTCCTGACTTCCTTCAGTGATGGACTACAATGTGGAATGTCACCCAAATAAACCCTTCCCTCCTCAACTGGCTTTGGGCCATGGTGTTTCATCGTAGCAATAGTAACTCTAACTGAACTATGGAAGCTCGACCACTGTCCCCTAACATGTGATGAAGACTGTGTACCCACCCACGTGGAGTCACTTGCCTTCCAACCAGAACTGAGGTCTAAAATAAAAACTCATTTTTAAATAAGTCACCCAGTTTGGGGTGTTGTGTTATTAACCACCAAAAACAGATTACACAGTGTGATGACTGGCACACTGGTGTCCCGTGAGCTGCTGTCACCAGGGAGAAACGAATTTTAGTGCTGAAGATCCAGCCTTAGCCTCTGAAGGTTGCTCAAGGCCTCGGTAAACACACTGGTTTAGTCTGAGAGCAGCCTGAGAAACTTCAGTGAGACACCTCCCCCAGCTCTAAACAAAAAGAGATGGCTAGAAGGAAATACACTAACATACTAATGTGCTGGCACATTAAGAACAGTACTCCCAGTCTGGACGCAGAGGCAGGAGGATCTCTGTGAGTTTGAGGCCAGTCTGCTCTACACAGTGAGTTCCAGGCCAGCTAGGGCTACATAGTGAGACCCTGGATCACCCCACCACCACCACCACCGAGTAGTTATCTCTACATAGTGAAATGGATTTTTTTTTCTTATACTTCTTTCATTTTCAACAGATTGTATTGTTTTTCTTCCACAATGAGAGTAGAACCAATAAACAATTCTTTCAACACCGAATCAACAGAAGCAAGAGCAGTAGCTTAGAGACAAGGATGACATCCAAAAGGTCTGTTTCCAAGTACCCGATACTGTCTAAAGATGGGGCCTTGCTGTTTAGATTTCAGCCGCTCCAGAGCCCTCCAAATAACCCTCCCAGCCGACACCTGCCTTCTGAGCGACTGCTGCCCCTGCTCTCCCTGGCCCCATGATCAGTCCCCTTCCTCCCTGTCTGTGTCCCAGCCTCCTCCCTCTGACTTCTGGCTACCTTCTGTGGACCATCTATTTTACACCCAGCTCTAGGATAGCTTTCATTCTGGGTGGCCTCTGAGCTGAGGTCATGAGAACAAATTACTCGCCCAGGACCACCCAGCTAGGGGGCAGCATAGCTGGAATTCTCAGCTCAAGTCCAAAGTTCATCTTACTGGTCAGCTCCAAGACACAGGCATGTAGGGATTACAGCGATACCATATGGGGCTGGTGAGGTGGGGTCTGGGTGTTATTGGGTGCAAACGTATTTGTGTGTATATGCATATGACTGTGTTTTAGAGAGGAGAGGGAATATGTTCATAAGATGTTATTCCTAATCCAAGGGCAGATATCAGCACATGGAACTAGTTCAGGTTTTTTTCAAAGGATCATAGAAACTGAATTTAAAAGTTTAAAAAAAAGATGGACTTAGAGAAGAAGGTGGGAAAAGCTGACCCTGGAGTGCTTTGGGATGGAGGCAGGCCTGTGTAGATTCCAGACTCTGGTCCTTGCTCTCAGAATCCTGAAAGTTCAAAGTCAGGTGGAGCCTCGGGGTGATGCTGTTGATGTTGTTGAATCTTTGACTCTATGTGGAAATTCCTGCCACACCCGGAAGCCAGCTAAGTTCTGTATCTCCAGTCCTTGTCTCAGGGTGACATCAGCAGCTCCACCCATAGCCATTGCCCTGGTGGTCTTTTTCCATCCTCTACAGAGGGAAGTACGTCTGTCCTTTCACCCAGAAATGTTCCTGTAGCCATGGGAATGTCTGCAGCTGATGACGATAAAACACCCAACTCAACAGCCAGGAACTGTCTCCTACCCTCTGGCTCCTCCTCTCTGGCTCTGCCCAGTCTCACAGCCAGCAAGATGGCTGCTACAGAGCTACATTCCGTGTAGATTCTGTAAATGTCCAGAGGAAGAAGACAGTGTTTCTTCCCAGACACCCCAGAGAACCTCAGCGTACTTTTCACTAGGTGAAGCTAGATCTCATCACTCTACAGCTGGACTCAGTCATGGAGAAAGACAATGGAGCTCCTGGAACAGGCTCAGATAGACTTGGCTCTTACCCCTGAGCTGGAGATGGAGTCATCTCTCATGAGGATGAATCAAACCAGGGTCCTTTTCAGCAAGGAATAAGAAGACATGGATATGGAGCAAGTCTCGGTTTGCAGAGTGGAAGTTATCTCCTCAAACTGATGGTGGCTACTGTTTCCCATGATCCATTCCATCTTCTGTGGCCACAGCACCTACTCTGATTCAGAGGAATCATCTCCCAGTGAAACCACATCAAGGCTGTCCTCTGCAGGTTGAGTGATAAGCATCTCCAGTGAGTCTATATGCTGTCTGCATCCTTCTAGTGTGTGTGTGTGTGTGTGTGTGTGTGTGTGTGTGTGTGTGTGTCGTGTGCATACATATGATGCAGAATCCAGAAGAGCATGTCAGATTCCCTGGAGCTGGAATTATTAGAGGTTGTGAGCTGCCTGACGTAAGTGTGGGAACTGAAATCAGGTCCTCTAAAAGAGCTCTTAACCTCAGAGTCATCTCCAGCCATACCCCTCAGGCATTTTCTGGATAAAGCACCAGCAGGTCTGACTTTCTCATCTATCTTGGGATGTTATAAGAATGTTTATTTGACATTATATCATGGATTTTAAAGGTGACGTAGAATAGTCACTAAGTTCCTTGGGTGTCACAGCCACCATGCTGGGCTCCCAACAACACAGCCTCCGTCACCATGTTCCCAGTGACACACGGAAAGCAACACCGGCCGTCCCTACTTCACCCCCAACAATTACTTCTCTTCAGCTCCACTGTCCTCCAGCAGGGTGTTTTCATTTGGTCTCCCTGGCTCTAGTACCAATCCCTTACTTACAACCCCACCTCTTTTTTAAAATCCTGCTGCCAAAGTGTCTTTTAATAAGATGCAAATCCAATCGCGGCTTGTTCCCACTTTGTCTTGACTTCCTCCTCATGCTTCCTGGATGCAGCCATAAGGACGCCAGCCTTCTCAGCATCCAAAGTCTGTGCCAGCCCATGACCTTCCTTCCCACCTACAGCCTCCGCATCTCATGTGCCTCCATTTTCACATTGCCTGGAAACCACCTCTCATCCATGGGGGTGGTTTTGTGTGCAGGAGGAGGGAACAGGTGTGCCCAAATGTGGGGACGAGAAGGCAGCCTTGGAAGTTGTTCCTCAGGTACCATAAACTTTTGTGTATGTTTTTTGTTTGTTTGTTGTTGCTGTTGTTGTTGGGGTTTTTGCGGGGGAGGGTCTTGAGACAGGTTCTCTCACTGGCCTGAAGTTCACCAAGTAGGCTAAGCTGGCTTACTACAGAGCCCCAGTGACCACCAGCCTTAGGCTCCCTAGCACTGGGGTTACATACACCCACCACTGCCCTGGCTTCTTTGTTTTGTTTTGTTTTTTACATGGGTTCTGGGGATCAAACTCATGTTCCTGTGCCTAGTGGCAAGCTACAAGTACTTTACTAGCAAAAGTATCTCCTAGTCCCCATGATCTTTTTTTTTTTTCCTTCAAAACTTTCTTTTGTTCTGAAAAATTTAGCCTGTGTCACTGGCTCCCTTGTGGAAGTCTTCTCTGGGAGCTGTTCATCCTTGTCCCTGTACCCATCAGAGCCAGGCTTCTCCATCTGGAGCACAGCTCTTTTTCTTCTCAGCACTGATTTCTTTATCTGTGTCTCTGACACTCAACTGTCACCATCTCAGGGACAATAACTGCATCATGTCACCTCTAACACAGTGCTTGGCAGGTGGAGATGCATGAAGTATTGTTGAGACGGTGACAGAGATGACAGGGTGTGGAGACAAACATCCTGTTTAGGGTGGATGACACCACCAACTCCACAGTCATCTGGAACTTGTGCCTGGTGGGAAACTGCAGTTTCAGAATGCATCTGTTTTCTTCTTTCTCCTGGCACATGTGAGTCAAGGGAGGATAAGTAACTGTAACTAGTTGTCTTAGTCAGGGATTCTATTGCTGTGACAAAACACCATGACCAAAAGCAAGCTGGGGAGGAAAGGGTTTATTTGGCTTACAGTTCACATCACAGTCCATCACTGAAGGAAGTCAGGGCAGGAAGTCAGGACAGGAACTCAAACAAGGCAGGAACCTGGAGGCAGGAGCTGATACAGAGGCCGTGGAGTGGTGCTGTTTACTGGTTTGCTCATCATGGATTGCTCAGCCTGCTTTCTTATAGAACCCAGGACCACCAGCCCAGGGATGGCCCCACCCACAATGGGTTGGGCCCTCCCCCATCAATCACTAAGAAAATGCCCTGAAACAGCCAGATCTTATGGAGGCATTTTCTCAGTTGAGGTTCTCTCCTTTCAGATGACTATAGCTTGTGTCAAGTTGACATAAAACTATCCAAGACACACTGTTTTATAAAATGAACTTATTTGGGCCAGCAAGATGGTTCATCAAGTAAAGGTGCTTGCTTACTGCTGCACCTACAATCTGAGTTTGATCCAAAACCAACTCCCCAAGTTGTCCTCTGACCTACACATGTGCACACACACACACCCAGACACCCAGACACACACACACACCACAAAAACAAATAAATGTAAAATAAAAACAATGAACTGTTTTCTAATTATGCCAGTGAAAACTATCATTGTCCAATGACAACAGCAAAATAACAGCAAGTTCAAAGAAGAGGCTAAGACTTGCTGTGAATAAACCTCACCCCCACCCCCGGGTGGCACAGTGGTGCTGCTGGTCCTGCAGACCTCATTCCCACGTGCATATTACATTTGTCTTGGGGGTGTGACATGATCCTGTCTTTCCATGACCACAGGGTACCAGCTTCCCAGAATCAGGGTGGAGCTGCCTCCTGGAGGGTAGGGCTGGAGGACCCTCTATGAGGGACCTTGGCCCAGGACAAACCCATGACTGGCCACTGGCCCAACTTGAAGCTCTACCTCCAAGCAGATACAAAGAGGCCATTTTCCTCTCCCTCATGTACAGAATGTGCTCTGAACTGAGTATTTTTCTGGGTTTATGAAATTCAACTCAGTAGGAAAAGACCATCTGAGGTTTTCCAAGAAATTCAGGCTTAAGAACAGCATAGATGAAAGCTTTATTTCCATCCAACATCACCATGAATTATGAAAGCCATTGTCTGGAAGCTGAGGAAACAGCGGGCTTTTGTGGGAGAAGGAAGGTCATGGGTGAGATGTAGATGCTGATGGGACCTCTCCGTTCCAGGAGGGGCTCGGCAGGGCCTCTCTCACTTCCTGCTTGTGGAGGGGAGGGCTCTGTGCTCCAAATCTGGGGCTGGGGCCACAGGACAGTTAATGTCATGAATTGCTCACTGCCAGGGATGAGTCTTACCAACCAGCAGACTTCATCATGTTGAGTTCCTTTAATTCTGTGTGTGTTAGTGCTGCTGTGTATGCACATACATGTGTTTGTGCAGGCACCCAGCCAGGCATGAGCATGTGGAAGCCAGAGGCTGACATCAGTTCTTCCTCGATCAACTCTCCACTTGTATTTTGAGACAGGGTCTCTCACTGAAATCACCAATTGGCCACTGATTTCCAAGGATCCTCTGTGCCCCCAGCGTTGGGGTCATGGGTGTAAACTACTATGCCAGGCTTTACTCTGCATGTTGAGGATCCAAATTCAGATCTTCATCTTGCACAGAGAGAACCTTACCCAATGAGACACATCTCCCCAGCTCTTGAATGCCCTTAAAACCCACTTTAGAGAAAACTCATGGGCTTGTAATACTCTATGGCAGCAATCACTGCATACAGATGTACTTTGGTTCAGGAGCCGCACAGCTAACAACCGGTGTATAGACGTGAACATTATTGCAAAATGCCACTGTGTAATAACCAACAACTGCAAAGTATTGGAAACAACACACTTGGAATTTGGAGACAAGTAGAATGTAACTATAGTAAGTTCACTGGCTGGAATTTTGTGTCTCCATAGAAAGTGCATAAAATCTCTGTGAACTGACATTCCTGGATTCCCAGGATACACATCATTGCATTAGTGACTTGTCTTGTGGCATCAAAATACCCAACCAACAAAAGCAACTTGGGGAAGGAAGGTTTCACCGCGTCTCACACTCATGCAGGGTATAGTCCATTATGGTGAGAAAGTCACAGCAGAAGGAGCGAGAGGCATCTGGTCACACTGAATCCATAGTCAGGAAGCTGAGAGATCAGTGCTGGTGCTCAGCTCACGCTTCCCTTTTTATACAGTGCAGGATCCCAGCCTGAGGAATGGCGCCACCCATGTATAGAATGGGTCTTCCCACTGGGACTAACTTAACCTCCTCGGGATTCTAGGTGCTGTCAAGTTGACAACATCAGCCACCTCAAATGTTAAATAAAACAAACTGCAATTCGAGCTAACAAGGGTACTGTAACCTGGCTGATGGCTTAGAGAGCAGCCAAAATGGGTTCCTGGGTGGGCTTCATTCCTCTCCAGGAAGGTCTCCAGGATATACTCCTACAGGCCCCAGCACCTGGCTGTAGCATCCTCCAGATATCCTGTGATGTCTGCTCCCTTCTCGAAAGCATCTAGAAGAATTCTCAGCTCCCCTGTGGCTTTAGTGGCCGGAAATAATATAAAATTTTAACCCAGATAGTCATTTTCTCCCTAGTGATTCAATCGGCTTGGCCTGGCTCATGGGAATACCTTTCTTTTTAATCATGTTTTTCTTCAAAAAATCTCTCTTGCTAGGAGCAAGGAGCACTGTTCATGTATCTGTGGCTCAAATCATCTCAAATCCATTCTGGGCCTCTTCATAACTTAATAAACTAACCATTTCATAAAAAGACTTCAACAAAATGCCAGGGATTTATAAATAAAAGGTTAACATGGGCATATGCAGGACCCCTAGGGACTGCTGGGTTTGCGTCTACCAGTCATCCTCTGACAGATCTATCCATCAGGCTGTGCCAGCGTGGGGGGCTGAAGAGTCCTGAGGCTGGAAGCCTGTGTCTGCTGTGGCTTTCACCTGATCATGACCTTCAGATGGTCAGATAGACAAGACAGGGCTGCAGGCCCCCGAGGGCTGAACAGGAAGGTCTCAGTCTGGTTCTAACAGGCTGCTGAACCTCTAGAGTGCCTTCTTTCCTGACTATAGGGAACCTGGCCCAGGCAACACAGGCCCTGGGAGGAGGGGGCAGCAAGGTTAATCTGAGGACAAGGACCTGTGACCCCAGGATGGATGCAGCACAGGGCTGCATGTTGAGAAACTGACTCCCCTCCTTGGTGTCCTTGGTTCAGATGCTGCAACAATTCTCTGTCCCTCTTCACACTGGGAAGGGACTAGCAGCCTCGTTCTGGCAGAGAACCTCTCCTCAGGTAGGGCAAACAAGAGGAAACACACACACACACACACACACACACACACACACACACACACACACACA